>SZWC01013600.1:36369-47146 GCA_023375785.1 Penium margaritaceum | reverse complement strand
TGGCATTTGGTGGGATGCACCATTGTCACAAGGAGACCCCGTGCTGTGGTATGTTTGATCAGTGCTCACTATGATTGGTTGCCTGAGCCATCATCTCTTGCCTTCGCTCAGACATCATTATGTTGATAGTTGTGTCAGCCAGGGGGAGTGTTGGTGTGTGTGGCTTCCACCTGTCACGAGCGACGGCAAGGAGAGCAGCGCTACAGGAGAGCGCGACGACATGGTCCCGGATGCGGACCCCGGAGACACTGGCATGTCCGTAGGTGGTGGACCACCTTCTTGGAGCTGACCGACGACTGTCCCAGTGTCGTGGATGCTGTCTCGGACCTCCTGCAGTTGTTCTGCAGCCTATCCTTAATGCGGACGCAGCTGGCGTCGGAGCACCAACGAGTGGTGGCTCCATCAACCAGCAGCTGCCAGAGAGCTGCCACGACGCCTTGGGTGCTTGCCCGGGTGCTTTGCGGTTTTTCTACAGACGCTAGAGGTTTCTCGGTGGACTGGCTCTTGAGCCCGATTTGCATATTTTGCATTGTCTGTCCAACGATCGGTGCCGAACTTATGTGTGTGACCAGTCGTAGCGTCCGGCTTGAGATTTTGCATCTCTAGGTTCAGACAGCGTAGCGTTCTGATTTGTCTGCGCAGAGTTACGGCCAAAACAGTGTTTTTGGGCCGGTTTTAGGACAGACCTTGCATTGCCGCGTGTGACACCCGTCGTGGGCCGCGGCAGGTATTTATGCTGTGGACTTGTCATTTGTCAACTCTCTCTGCATGTGTTTATCAATGGAAGCACATTTGACACTAGGTCGTGTCGTCTAGCCAAACCCTTGCCGTTTCGCGTCCGACCTGTGTTGACGCCGCGAGCTGACTGAGCGCTGACGCCCAGTCAGTGGCAAGCGTGCTAGGAAGCTTCCTAG
Source organism: Penium margaritaceum (assembly GCA_023375785.1). Lineage (NCBI taxonomy): Eukaryota > Viridiplantae > Streptophyta > Zygnematophyceae > Desmidiales > Peniaceae > Penium > Penium margaritaceum. The sequence goes on along the minus strand of SZWC01013600.1, from coordinate 46,232 downwards.
AATCTTCTCAGGGAAGACGTCTCCAAATTCTCAGAGTAGAGGTACAAACTCCTCGAAAACAATCGCAAGCTTTGTTGATGCCAATGAGGTGGATGAGGCTGATGAGGCTATTGAGGCAGATGAGTCAGTAACTGCCATTTCTACTTACTCTATGGGCTGGAGATGTACGAGCTACGCATGAGCCCCTTGTCGGAAACAGTATTTGGCCATGTTGAAGGGTATTGGCTGCTTTTACTAATGATTTTTGGTCACTCTGGCTTCCTGTGTTGCTTCCATCAATGTTGCTTCCGCTATCATCTTCTGCCCCACGTGGAGAAGTTGTCTCTTGGCGCCGTTGATTTCCATGTAAACTTCCCCACTGTTCCAATCAACCTGCAAATAATGCTGGTACAACAAATCTCGTCCAAGAATGTTTTTTTGGTCACTCATTGGACATGACCTCGAGACCTTTACATCCCCCAAGTCTCCCACTTAAAATCGTAGTGGTTCTCAGAGTCTTCGTATCTGTAATATCCCGTCGACGGTTTTCCCTTCAAAAACCCTTGGTTCAATCTGCAAACCCAGCTTTTGAACCATGCTATTGCTTGCAAAACTGTGAGAGGCCCATCCATACAATAGTGCAAGTAGTGTTCTACGACGCTTGCAACCTTGGGATTGCACTTCTAGCAGTATCGCCAAGTGGTCATCCTCGTACCCCTCGTCAAGCTTTGAGATCGCAGAACCCCCCTGGGACGCCGTAAGCCGTTTTGATGGGCAATCGTTTGGCACAGATCTCTCCTCTCGAACGAGAGTCGCACATTTCGATCATGCTCTTTTTCATTATCTCACTCATTTTTCTCTGACTTCCCCTCCTTTTTACTTGCTCATTGCTTCCACAGTTTCGAGCGATGTTTCTGACCTTTCCGTAGTTGTAGCAGGTGTGCGTATCTCTCTCGTCAACGACGTCCATTTCATTGGTGTCGAGGAGTCCCCCGACTGGCTTGTTTCGTTTCCATGATAATTGTGAATAGGAGGTTGCCAACCATAAAATTCCTGGATCAGAGCATTGTAGTCGGCTCCGTGGATCCTTTCATTCTACTATTGCGACCATCCACGATTAGTTGTTTTGGATGACGAAGATGGTGATCGCTCGTCTGATTTCTTGTTTGAGGCCGTTGTAGTGTAAACGGAGTTCGTCTGGAGCGATGTCTACACAAGTGATGATCTCGTAGAATCTCCATGTGTACTCTGCCATACTGGACTGCTGACCGAGACGTTGGTACTTCTACGGAGCATCAGACTTCTCGTTCAGCCGTCTAGAATTGCAAGCATTGTGCGCGAAAATTCGCTCTAGTCGAATGGTGGCGTCAACGCATCTTGCCACTGTGGGTTGACCTACTCCAAGGGTAGAACGCCTACGTTCAACAATATGAGACGGGAACCGTTGGCCATTGATAAGGCTCCGCCAGTCTCCTACTGTCGTTGGATGGCCTTTAGGTCACAATACCAACTTAATGCCCTGCCATGCAAAAGCTCGGCCGCAAGGTCAAATTTCTTTCGATCGTCGTTGACCCTAACCGCGATGAAGGACACCTCTAAGCTTGTCAGTCACATCTGAACCGTTGGTCCTTAGAAATTGCGAAGAGTTCAGGTGGGGTTGGACGAATCTAGGGTTTGTTCAAGAGTTTAGTATTTCTCTCGACGAGCACCGCCTCTCATGCACTTGCGTTGCGAAGAGCTCCATCGCAACATTCTGTCGCTGCAGCAATTTGCTGTTGATCCCCTCCAGGGCAGAGATACGGTGCGCCAGTTCCTTCTTCATTCGCCTCTGTCATCTGGTGCCACCTGTCGTTGCTACTACAGATGTTGAGGCTGTCAATAACGGCGGTTGGTTTACCGCCATCGAATCCGTGACTTGGTCAGTCGTCGGAGCTCACGTGGTTGATCCGGCTGCCACATAGCCTTCCATGCCAGCGTTTGCTGCCGTTTCAGGGTTAGCATGCATGGCAATTTCTCCTCCTCTATCACCGAAGCCGTTGGCGAAGACCTGCTGATGGTCGTCATATGCGCTCGTTCACTTCACGACGCAGTCGCGAAGTCCGTAAAGTCTTGATATGCGAGATGCGCTGACGGCTTGTGCAAAGTAGTCCTCCAGATTGGTAAAGTAGTCGGATGCCTCCCCAACATTGTTGCGACATGACACCAAGTGTCATGGCAAACGGAGTGTAGATGGTGAACAGGTAGAAGTTGCGATGCAAAACACAGTTTGAGAATTGGGGACACTTGAGCAATTCATAATTAGCGGTAAGTGTAATTTTTATGATAAGTGTCAAATTGATCGAACACATGTATACAAGTGTCGAGTTACAAATGAGACATAGTCGGGGTCGTCAAGTCGATTGTTCCGCGATGCGTTATTAGTCGCATTATGAGTTGTCGGATCGAGAAGCTCCGCCGAGGAATTGGGGGGCTTCGAAGATCAACGGTGAAGATGCAAGATGCATCTCTACATATCTTGATATTTCTCAGTGTGTTCAGAAGTCAACCAAAGGGTCGTGACACTTCTGTGGAAGATTGTCAAAAGTGGTCGAAGTTGTCAAAAAGTGCGAAATGGATCGGCGCAGGGCGAGGGCAGTCGGCAAAAAATTCCTCAAACACTGAAAATCGAGGTCTCGCTGCGCGGGGGGTTATTTGTGAAATGACAGAAATGACCACTCAAAAAGAGTAGGGGCTCGCGTATGTCTCACATGTAACAATCGTCTTTTGTCCCACATGGCATACATGTGAACCAAGTATGTTCCCCTTGGTGTAACAGGTGACATCACTATTTGTCGCTCCATTCAAATCAATGTGCGGAAAAAATCATGCCATACAACAATGTTTGAACAACAATGGGTTGGAGATAGAGTTCATTTTGTAGCATGCATGGATTAGCTGTGCATAATGTCAAATGTGATGGATATGGTATACATGGAGTTGAAGTTGTTGGAGATGGTATGCCAAACATTTGACTTAAAGAGATAAAATGATGCCCAGGCATTGAATTATGTTTATGCTTGCAAGTATAGTTTGGCTATTTCGCTCTTTGTTTTCCCGGGTCGGCTACATCGTCCCGCAAAAGCGCCAAGCGTTTAGTCTCTCACGACTGGGACTTCCTTCGCGCTACGGAAGTTCTAATGCCACGCATGTCGAGACGAGCCGCGCGGAAGCTGTCAACGCTGCCGTCTTGACGCTGTCAAGTCGATGCATGCGCAAGCTTTGCAACCTGCGTGGCGCGTCAAAAGAGACTGGCTATCACTTCGCAACATCGCTGCTGCTGTCAGAAGTGTCACGTTCGAGTCTATCTCTTTCTTATGAAAAAAACTCCGACTGCATTTGATTCTCTTCAACGTTTCCCGCAGAGCTCATGGACTTCGAGCCAGAGCCATGCAAGCGACGTTTACAGTGGCATGACCCCGTCATGATGACAGTGCGCTTGAAGCCGCCGATGACCTCCGCGGTCGAGCCGCTAAATCCTCAGCGAGTTTCGACTGTACGACTTTCGACCGTTCGCCGTGAGACCATTCGTCTCACGCTTCTCGCATCGTGCTCGTGACAAGGTAGGACATGAGAAGGAGAACGGGACGTGTAGACTCTACACTGTAGAGTAACCTGCAGAAAGATAAGAAGAGGCGGAAGGGAGGAGGAGGCCGGCCTTCGAGAACAAGGAGGGAAGAAGGAGACTCCTTTCTTTGTCTATGAGTAGCACGGGAGAAGATGACACCCAGGCTAAGGACGGAAACGGGGAGAAGAGGAAGGGAGAGAAGTTTTCAAGCGCGAGAAGATGCAATCAGAAAGGGGGAAACTAAAACTTTTCCCGAATCACAAGGTCGTTGGCCTAACATCTGACCCTTGAGACGTCCCGCGTACAGCGCTGAATTCTAACGTGAGATTTTCCCAAGCCGCAGTCTCGTTTGGCTGTTGCACCGCGCAACTCCGCAACTTTGCAACGTTTGCAGGTGCACACGAAGGGAGGATGGCAAACATGATGACGAGATGATGTAGGGTACGAGACACGGAAAGAGGGAGGGGGGGAGGGAGGAAGGGGAGGGGGGGGTATGTAAGGAGGGAGGAGGGAGGGACGGGGATGAAGGCAAGGTGGGGGGGGAATAGAGGGAAAGAGGTGAGAAGGGATGATGGAGGGAGGGACGGAAATGGGGGAAGGAGGAGGGAGGGTAAGTGCAAGGGAAAGAGGAATACAGAATTCAGACCAGCCCAAAGGCCAGTGAAATGAGGAAAGATATGCAGATTGCGGTGCGAGACTTTACTGACTGAGATACAATCCAATGCCAAGAAAGTGAGTATGTATCGGAGGCCTTTGCGCACTCTCGTTGGAGCGCTTGTGATGTTTGTGCCGGCAGAAGATAGAAGCCTGTGAACTTGCCGGCACTCAGTTCGTCCCAAGAGTGAAAATCCATTGCCCTGCCACGGTCTCCACTCGAGCTCGCATAAGATCCGCACTGAAGAGAGCTGAATTTTGCAGTGCCACAGTCTTTGCAGCGGCTGGATGAGGACGTGGAGAGCCCTCATGACGGTCAGCAGCAGGCCCGGGGGCAGCAGTAGGAGGCTGAGGCTGCCGGGCCTCGTCCTGCTTGCTCTGTTGTCAGCAGCGATCCCTCCGCCTGCTCTCACTTCTGTGGCTCATGGCAGCGGTAGGGAAAGTCTGATGGCACGTGGTGGAGCGGGTCGGAGGTCTGTGAGGCGGCTCAACGTGTTCTGGCCCTTCGGCGATGTGCCGCCGTTGTGGCCGACGGGGCCCGCGCCTCCAGGTGGCGGTGGCGGTCACCTTCCTGGCCCACCATTTTGGACCGGGGATGCGCCACCACAACCACAACCCCCTTTCAGTCCAACGTCACTCTCTGTGAACTCTCCCCTGTCCCCGGAAACCAAAGCTCCGCCATGTCCAAAGTACACGTTCAAGACGCCTTCACCTGACGATGACAACTGTGCCCCAGTGGAGGAGCACGACGGCCAGACACCCTCGCCTTATGGAAGCAGGTCACCGCCACCACCACACCACAGCTCACCGCCATCACCACACCACAGAAGCAAGACAACGGGAGGTGAGGGTAAATCTCCCTCATCTGGAAGCCACACGGATAAGACTCCAGATGACGACAGCAACTCATCCCCATCCCAGGACCACAAGAGCAGGACAACAGAAGACGACAAGTCTCCCCCATCTTCGGACAGTAAGGATGAGACAGCACGTGAAGACAACAGCTCCTCCCGATCCTCTGACCACAAGGACAAGACACCAGATGATGATGACGACTCTTCCAGATCTCGCGATCGTGAGGCCTAGACCACTTCCTTGTCTGCAAGGAACTGCCATGTGACGAGAAATGCCATTCCAACTTGGTGGTGGGGGGGGTGGGGGGGGGTGGGGGGGAGATAAGGGACAAAGCATGTGTGTCTAGCATGTCTGGAGGATAGCGGTCGTGGAGGATAGCGGTCGTTGAGGACGCATGGATGCTATCCCTACATCATAGCAGATCGCAGGTCGTTGTGTACCACGAGGGACTAGGTCCACATGTTTGGTGATGGAGTGCACAACGATCATTTAGCCCTGGCATAATGAATTTCTCTCCTTATCACCGACTGATCCATTTCTTTCTCTCTACACCTTTTCCATGCTTAAGCAGAAGGAAAACAGTTGCTTCACTTTTGGAGTACGGAATCTTCTGAACCACTTTTCCTTTCCTATGTGGTGCATTCATTTCCCCTGTTTCCCAAAAATACGCATGTACCAATTTGACAGGTCGTCATCTCAAGCTAATTCCTGTGCTTGGCTTTGTAACCTCATGGCGTAAGACGCAATCTGGTAGTGACATTCTCTCCTAAGTCAAAAACACCATATTTGCAAGACAAAACTTCTTTTGACCGAACTGATACATCTATTCTCCTTCACTTGGAAATCTTTTCTATTTTCAAAGGCAAAATCATTGTCGAACAATCTCAATCCTCTAATAACTTGTTTTAGATTCCCTGTGCACTATCTCCTTTCTGAAGAAAAAAACTTATTCATTCCAGCCTGGGCAAGAATTTTTTAAACTAATGGTGAACTTTGCGATCGAGTGACATTGGTTTGAGTGTTGCGGAAGTGAAGGGTATAGTGCATAAAGAATTGTTCTCACGTCCTTTCACTGGAATTTCATGTTTTCCCCCTCAAACACGGAAGAACTTCAATGATTTCACTAATTCTATTTCATGGCTGCAACCGAGAATCAAACAAGGAAATCACAACAGTTCATTGAATGTTTTCCTTACCCACACCTTTGTGATGGTAAAGGCAGTTTCCATGTTGGATGATGATTTCAAAATCTCGTTGATTCCAGAGGATGCTATGGTGGCAATGCACATTATACTTGTAGTTGTATATTCTCTCAACACTAGTGTGTGAAAAATCATATGAGCAATCAGAATACTACAGAGTGATGAATTTCTTAACGAAGAATCCCCCATGCTTGACCAATGTTGACCCCACGTCTTCTTCCCTCTATGGCCTAACTTGTTGAAAAAGGACACTCATAAACGGATCCATGTTTTGCTTCCTTTCAATGTGTCACATTTTGATATATAATGTTTTGAATCGGACCAGGTAAAATCCACCTGTAAACACAGAGTCTCGGTGTTGTATTTTTGCCCCTTAACATGCCCTAGGCGACGCCTCGACGCGTTGACAAGCTGCTGGAGGAGGAAAATCCTTGTAGTTTACTCTAGCTGCCTAAGTATTGCTCCAACACTGATGAGTTGCTGAATATGGTGGAAGCTGTTTCACCAACATCCGACAAGTAACAAAGAAGATGTAGGCTTCCAAACTTGGGGTACGTGTGGTAGCTCCGGGAGTAGGCCGCGATTTGAGTGTCAGTGGGAAATCAACCGGAATAAGCAAACAAGTGTCCATTTGGGTATCTAGTCCCAGAAGACTAGCAAGGCGTCCTGTGGATAAGATCCACCAGAACCATTAATGCAGGTTGTTACTAAAAGACAACCAAAATCCTGGCTCAGAGTCTGAAACTCAGCCGTATTGTTTTTTACTCGGGACACTCAAACTTCCGACCGCACGTCCGTGGACAGCTTTCGAACCACATCAGTCTCCATCACCAAATTTGATTATTAAGTCATTGAAATGCACCCCAAAGGTGCATGGGGCACCGCCAATATGTGTAGGGACATTTGTCCATCCGGAAAGGCGTTTTGATGGGTCCTTGACATGTGAGGGTGTCTCAACGGGCAACATCGTGCATGTCGGTAACTGAGCTGCTAGATTGGGGTGCCGCGCTTCGACTGACGTAGCGGGAGCTACAGTTAACCAAATTGCACGCGATTTGGTGCGTTGGGAAGCTTGTGACTAGTCCTATAACTCGTCAATTCATGTCCATGTTAGAAAACAAATGCAAAACTGCATTATTCCCTTCACAACAGTGACTGTCTCACAGCTCTATCCAACTCCCACAAACATAACATGAGGCGACAAAAAAACTCACGCTTAGACTCAGAACTTGCACAAAACAGAAGACCGTGAACACGAGTGAAGCCTCTTTAGGCCACATTGGAATTGTCATCACACAGCCGCAGTTTCGGACACTCGGCACCAAATGAACATCATAATCTAAATCTCCTCTTGTGAAATTGGGAGACTTCATGTGAAGGATGTTGGAAAGACCAATAGATTTCTATCAATTTCCATGGAGTCTATTTTAAAACAAACAGAGCCGATGCAAAAACTAACAAAATCTGGCCTTGAAGCTGGCCACTTTTCATTTTAAGGTCAGCTACAAGTAGATGTTTTTAATGGGGCCACTTTGGCTCATACACCTGATCTTAAAGTGAAACTTCAATATGTGACCGGAAAAATCTATTCCACTCCCAACAAGTCGACCATGTGCAAACTCAATGCACATGGAAACATAGGCCAAGAATTTGGGCTGAAAATGCATGTGAATAAAGCTGAAAAAACCAAAATGTAGTCGATGTTGAAATTCCAATATTACCACGATGTACATCTCTTAAGGCACACCTGGTACTCATGCCTCTTACATTGTTTGTGGGGGGCAGTAGGAGGACAATGTGTCTGATTCAAGGAGAACATTAAATGAATTTTATTTGAAAATTTATGCATATGGGTAAGATGAAAAAAATCTCTTGCTATACATGGTCCCCTTCACTCTCTGGATACATTGAATGGTCTTTAATGGAAGGGGAAAGAACTGGTTTGTAGAGTTGAGGTGGAGTTTGTCACACATGTGACAAACTCTACCTAACTCTAGAAACCACCATATTAACTCTAACTCCCAAATGATTTGGGAGTTAGAGTTAATCACACAATACATACGCGGGAGGTTTTGTGTACATCAGATGTGGATAGGTTTTTGGAAGACTCCAGGATAAAGGAACAAAACAAATGTATGATGAGAGAGCAAGAGGGAGAGGATTTGGCAAGAGGTCTAGGAGGGGGAAAGAGGTTGAGGAGAAGGAAGAGGAGAAGGGAATTCTATGAGGGAATTGGCTGAGGAAGTGCGCATCTTCATTGTAGTGGAGCCAATCCTGACGTATGTTAGTGTTTAGTCAAATGCTTGCTTTTATGGAGAGCTTGGATAGATTGGGTGGAAGGTATTGAGAGGTGGGAGAGAAGGGAATATGAAATAAGGAAATAGCATGAGGGGATTATATGAGACAGTGTATGTTTGGATGATTCTATTGTATGGTACACTGTTCATTATTATACTTAGTTTTAGCTGACACAATGGGAGCAAGGGGGTGAAAAAAAGGAGGTGGGATCAAGAGAATTGTATGAGGCAAGTTTTTAGGAAGTGCACCTCTTGATAGCAGAGAAGCCATTCTTATTGTACACTAGTGCATGCTCCAATGCCTTGTTTTCTGGAAATTTGGGATTGATTAGGCAGAAGAAAGAAAGAGATAGGGGAAGCGGGAATGAAACATGGAAGTGACAAGAGGAGAATGTACAATAACATCGACATCGTAACGTAAGTAGTGTATGCTCTGTGGTTTACATTTATGTTTTGGTTCACCATAGTGGGAGGGGTTTGGTTGATTGGGAATGGGGGGAGACGGGAAGTGTATGAGGGGATTTTGTGAGGAAGTGCACACTCTTTATTTATGCTAGTGGATGGTTGAATGTTTGGTTTTGTGGAGACTTATAGTGGATTGGGTAGAGGAGAGGTTAAGTTTGGGGAGTATGGATCATAAAAATCATATGAGATTGTAAGAGAGAATGTACATCTGGATAATACTAGTGTATGCTACATTATTCATCGTTGTACGTATTCTTCATCTACATGGTGGGAGGGAGTGGGCAGAATGAGGGAGGGAGGAGGCAGAAGGGAACTTTATGAGGGGATTGAATGAGGAAGTGCACGTTTCACTAGCAGTGATTCCACTGGTGAAATACACTAGTCAATGGGAACATACATGGTATTCTCTAGATCTTGGATGGATTGGGTCGAAGAGAGTGAATGGTTGGCAAGGGGAGGGGGTAGAAGATAAAACTTTTATAAGGAACATGACCTGCCAACTTACACAATCCTTCATACACATGCCTCATACACTTTGACATTCTTTACCCTCTCCCTCACCCCCATCTCTCCCCCCTCCCCTGTCAACTGGAAAGTGATGGATATGAGAGTGCCAGAAAGTGACAAAAAATAGGTTGCTCGATAAAAATCATCTGGCACAACAGTTGCATAGGGGATGTTTCACAGGTTCTAGTGCACTTTACGGAACTCAATTCGGAGTCCGTTTGAGTTAGATATGGATTTCCAAAGTTTGGAGATCATGAGTCGGGTTCAAGTGACGACCTGAGCACTTTGAGCACAAATGGC
>SZWC01013600.1:691-22481 GCA_023375785.1 Penium margaritaceum | reverse complement strand
CCCCCCTTGTCAAAGGCAAGAGTGTATTGTGTGAATTTGTCCAATACACCATTCTGATTAATGTTGTATATTTCTTCAAATGAATTCATATCAATAACAAACCTTGATATCGGTAACCCAAAGCTTAGCATAGATAAATGAAAGAGGTTTATTTGTGTGCATGCTGTCCCATTGGGACCTTGGCCATGACATAAAAAGAACCCTATACGAATTTCAGCTCCCCCTCTCCCCCAATAAAATTAGTGCACTACGTATCAAAGTAACCCTCCTTCAGGCACACTGTTGCATTCAACCTCGTCATACAATTTTGACGTCGGGGGAGGTAGGAGGTGGTGGACCCTCCCCCCCCCCGCCTCCCCCTCTCAATGCCAAAGTCTATTCGGTAAGGGAATTGGTATGAGCATCTATAGATCATGCTTCATTCACTTCTGTATGCCTTTATGGTCAATCACCCCGAAAGTACACATTGATAAACAAGTGTACAAACTTAGATCATATGTGGAGGATTTTTCCTGTAAATGAGTTTCCATTAATAGGAATGCTTCCTGGATGTTACGTGTAAAATCTAAATACACAAATGGTTCAATGTACTTCCTGAAAGTTTCATTGAACTTCCTACGAGTTCTCATATCTTTCAAAAGATTTTCAAATACTAATGATTCAGAGTCATGAGCAACATGTAAGTGATAGATGTACTAAATTTGTTCTATTTTGTGCTACTTCACTATTTTTGTTATGCTTGTTTTATCTTACCGAAACCATTTGTGGCATCCTTTGTTACAAAGTGCATTTAATTTCCTTTGATTCTGGTTGGCAAGGTATTCAAATTATGGGTGTTCAGGTCTGAAACACACACTAGACTCCAAGTCTACAGTGAAAAAATGCCCACAAGGGAAGAGCAAGGTGACTTCGCCCTCGAAATTAGACCTCGCCGACTTCAAGGACAACGTCACTTTCTTTTGACATCAGCATCGCTGATGTCAAAAGTATAACGAAGAGAATAGTGAGTTTCTCCCTCAAGATATCTCATCATTAAACCAGAAGCAAACCCCTCAGTAACAATGGGGGTTTGGGTTTTTATGTTTTTACTTGCCCGGGGCTCCTACAAGGCCCCGCGGTAGCGGGTCCTGGCAAGTTCCATTTTTCTTAACACTGCACCCATCCAAACTTGACGGTTCAACCAGTTGAACAATGGGGTTTAAAAGTTTGCGATTGCAAACTATCAAACCACTTCTCAAGAACCCCCCCAAACGTGAAGAAAACCCCCTGGTTGCACTCCGGGGGTGGGGTTTCATGTTTTTTACTTGCCTGGGAACCTGCCGGGCCTCGCGGTTGCAGGGTCCAAAAGTTGCTGATGGAAAATGCACAAGTTTTACATTTGAGTGTTTATCTGTGACACTCTCCACTACACCACCCCAAGACACTCTCAATATGGAGGGTGGGGTATTGATTGCCCATACACCCCCTAGTCAAAAGTGTATTGGAGTGGTGTGTTGGAGTGCATATGTGGGGTGTATAGAAAACTTAAAGTAGTGTATCAAGAGAGAGTACCAGATATGTGTACAAATATCTTGTATTAATAGACATTTTCAATACACTCCACGCTACACTCGCCAAACACACTCAATGTGTTTGGGGCAAGTGGAGTGGGTGGCGAGATAATACATCGGAATACACAAGTTCCAACACTTTGCATTTCCACGATACACCCCCACATACACTCCCCATATACACTCTAGGTACTTTAGAGGTGAGGGGGGAGGGGGGGGGTCCGCGACTGGGTGTCAGGGTCCTGTTATGGAACGATTATGGAAGGTGGTTATTGAAAAAACACAAGTTGTATTTCTGATTGTCTATCTGCCCTTTTCTCTGCTACACCACCCTAATACACTCTCAATGTGGAGGGGGGTATGGATAGCCCACTCCCCCACCCTCCAAGTCAAACATTTTTAAGGGTGGTGTATTGGAGTGTATATATGAGGTATATCGAATCGGTAAACTTGTTCATGAAGAGAGAGTACCACAGAAGTGTACACATATCTTGTCTCGACAGAAGTTTACGATACACTCCACGCTACACTCCCCTCATACACTAGACGTGTTTGGAGGGAGGTGGGGGGGGGGGAGATGGAACATTGGAATACACAAGATGTAACACTTTTCATTTCCATAATACACCCCAGGTACACTCCCCAGATACACTCGATGTATTCCGGGGGGAGGGCACCACGGAATTTGTCAGGGTTGAGCAAATGACGTGAGTGGCCCCTTCCAAACTTCGAGCACAGTTTCAACAATGGTGTATTGATGCAAGAAGTACCTCCTGTTGTTGCGATTAGTTTGTGACATATGTGAGAAAAGACCAATGTACCCGCCATATCATTCATCAAACAATCTACATTGTACTACATATCTGAAGACATGTCATTAAAACACATTACATACAAAGTAAACCACAAGTGTGTCATCAATGTTAACAATGTGTTCACTTATTATCTGGTTAAAACCGTAGTATCTACACACTTATGAACTTCTAGGAACCTAAAATATTGCATTTATCATACACACACATGACACAGTGTATTAAAAGAGCATAATCAACCATAACTCAGGTCATGTGAATGTTGTATATAACTTCAACCCATCAATCTTAACATTGATGACCTGTATAGAATACTGTCTCAGAGCACTGTCTTGCTTGTTCTATCTTCTATAAGAGAGCTTGAAAATACGAACAAAGATGATTGTATGGAAGCATGAGATTTGCCTGAGACAAACTTGACCCCCAATCAGTCGAGCGGGAAAAATGTTTTGTTGACTTCTGTTCAAGTAACAGTTTTTCTTTCATTCAAGCGATAGTCCAGCTGTTGCTAATCAAGAATATGACTTGCAGCTTGAGCGGTAGGATAACTGTTGGACGAGCTACACAAGTGCTTCTCAAAAAAGCCTTTGTAGGAATCTGAGTACAATATTAACAAAGGCATTCGACAACTGTACAAACATGTAGTGTAATGTGTTTAGGCCCAAGTAATTTCATTATTCATAGGAACATATATTTGGGCCATTCTTTAAAAACAGTTTGGATTTTTTTCTTATAGGTAATATTTCAATCTGTCAAGTAAAATGACTGAAATGTTTGCTCTCACATACATGACCATCTAGGCACATGAGACTTACAAAAAATCTCTAGGAAACATGTTTTCCATAGTTGATTTCTAGGGGGATCCTCACCAGATGCCTTAGAATATTACACATATCAGAAGGTGTGTTTTTCTCGGATGACTGGAGTTATGGTTAATCACCCCACTTATGTACGCTCGATAGCCTATGTCCAGTTTTCCTCAATAAACATCACTTCCTATAGTTGTCATTGTGTGCATGCACTTGTTACATCAACAGTTTCTTGGTGAACAAATATGTTTCTGTTTTCAAAGATGTTTTGAACATGTTTCTTCAAAGTTTAAGCAATGATTTCATGTTTATTGCAAACTTTCCTCATTTTTTTCCAATCAAGCCTATTTTAGTACGGCAAATTCTTTGGGTTCATATCTTTTGTAAAATTTTTGGCTCAAATATTTGCTAGAAACACATATGAATCAGCGCAATACAATAGAACATGTAACAACTTTTCATATTGTTTGCAAGAGCCGTGTCCGTAATTTGCTTGATGTTGAATCCCTCCCACCCCCCCCAAGTCCAAGTGTATTTGGGAACTGTATTGGGGACTGTATTGTGGAGATCCAAAAACATGTACACTTGTGTATTTCATGATCTCCCCCCCCCCCTCCAAAATCACGTCGAGTGTATTAGGGTTGTGTATTGGGAAGTGTGTTTTACATCAGCATAAAACTGTACACAAGTGTACTTATAACTCAGTGTATGTTAACCACCCCCTGCCATATCCAATACCTAATTCATCACCGTAATACATCTTCGACTTCCGGTGGGGAGGGACTGGGGAAGGGTGTGGGAGGGGGGGGGGGGTGGGACCCCCCACCCCCCAAGTCAAAAATTTATATGGTGAGTGTATCAATAAGAGTAGGTGGTAGACATGGCACGGAATACACACATGTGTTCTTTGTAAAGCAAGCCACAAGAGATTGAGGATGCCCATTAGAGTGAAGTGAGGGAAACAGAAATGAGAAACTTCACTGAAGCATTATGCGCTATGAGCATGATGCAAACAACACAACAGAACCCAGACCAGAGGTCCCCCTCCCTCCCCAGAAAAACACTTTGAGTAATTTGAATGAGTACATCGGATAGTGGATTAAGTCTGCTCATAATTATACACAAGTGCATTAATAAACTTGTGCCCCCCATCCTGATACACAACCAAATACACAACCCCAACACACTTCAACTTCATGGTTGGGAGAGGGGGGGGGGGGGGGGGGGGGGGGGGGGGATGATGACGAGGTCCCCTTCCCCTCTCAAAATTGAAAAGTGTCTCTGGTAAGTGTTTTGGAAGGTGTAGCTGGTATAAAACCAAATAGATACACTTGTGTATACTTTCTAAACTTGACCGTATCGTATCAACATCATCAATTGCAGCAATCCGACAGGTCATGAAGTATCTCAAAATGAAGGATGGACACACAATAAGAATGCTATTTTGGCACGATTCCAGAAGAGCATTCAAACAAACCAACCACTCCTTGATCGGAGTTCCATGCTCTCCTCCTCCCAAACCTTCGCGAGTGTATTAAAGGAAGGTACAGTGGAGTGTATTGCAAACCCGCTAACAATATGGACCAGTGAATCTATAAACTTGTGTATTCATTTGTAACCTCACCATAAAAACTACCCGATACATCCCCGAATACATTTGGACATCCCGGGGGGGAGGGGGGGGGGAGATGACGAGCTCTCCTTTAAAAAGCAGAAAACGAATATGATTAGTTCATCAGTATGTTTCTCTGGTAGGCCACAGCAAAAACACACATCTTATGTTCATGTAAACTAAATGTAGACTGATGTCAATCTTTGGTCTCATTCATCCAACGGTTTGCAAAAATTCAAAGGTTCAAGCTCCTATTCACAGGAATTGTGCTCTACTGAACCTTGCAAACGAAAGAACTCTACCCTGATGAGAGGTCTCCTCCCCCCAAACCACCCTTTGTGTATTGGTGTAGTGTATGGGAGAGTGTGTAGTGCAATCATAAAAACTTATTGGTCGTGTATTGCTGAATAAAGTTCAGTTGTTGTGTACATTGAACTAACTGTGAACGTGATTCAAACTAGGGATATCTAGGAAAAACTGTCAATCGAATACGCTGTTTTCCTACAAGGATCCTCACCATATGTTTCAGTATTGCACACAATTTATCAAGTGGATGTATTTGGGATATTTGGGCATAAATATAGACCAATCATTCCTCTCTTTGAATGACCTGCATGCCTCAAAAGGATCTTTCTTGTGGTATTAGTGTGGGAGCTGTGTAAATACAAAAACAAATCAGCGAAATTTACAAGAAGAGCCATGAGTTTCCACATAGGCAGTAGCGTATAGAAGCAACCATCACTGCAGGAGAGATGGTAGGAGCTATGGCCCTCGGGTGAAAAAACTGACACCTTCTAGGTAGGAGAAGTAGTAGCACCACCAGAGGCAATAGCTAGTAAGGGGAAAAAACAAGAATCTTCTAGGCTTAGAAGATGCGTGAAAGTTTCCTAGTCCTACTGTCCTGGCCGAGCAACAACTTCCCAGAAGGCTATTGCGATTGCAGGCAATGCAAGCGTGAAACAACAAGGATTCAGCTATGAGAGATACAAATCATTATTAGTGGAAGAATTTGTAGAGAGATCCCAAAACTAGCCACTATGAGTGGCCTTCAAGGGTGGAAAATGGGTGAGTATCATCCTTAGCAATAGTGGCAACAACAAGCAGAAGTAGTTGCCACCATAGCAGAAGCGAGTAGCTGCAACTGTAGGTAGAGTATTTGTGTAGTATAGCTGCGTAAACAGTGGGCAGTAAGAGTAACAGAAATTTCCACACATGGCAAGAACAGTGGTTGTGAGAACAAGCAGTAGAAAACGTGTTCAAAATCAGCGGCAGCAATACAATGCAACAACATTAACACAAAGGAGCAGCTTCAACACACAACAGGAGCACTAAGAGCATGAAACAGAAGTGGTAGTTTTTTTGGCAACACTGTAGTAAAAGAAACACAAATACTACCATAGAAGAACAGTAGGATTGCGTAATAGCAGCACGAACTACCAGCTTTCCACTAGCCTGGAATTGATCAGGCTGGAATAAAATGAAAGGGAGGCCAGTAGAACCCATAGGAGGGGACTGTCAAGTATCTTACAAGTGTGAAATCCCACATTAAGATAAAGTACATTTAATGTACTTCGATTCCGGTTACACCTGTGTTACCGCACAGGTGTAAGGATTTAATCTTACACCTGTGCGGTAAAGTGAACCTCCAGCTACACCACCCAATACACCCCTGGAATACACCGTTGACTTTCTGGGGTAGGGTGCGGGGGGGGGGGGGGGGGGGGGGGGGGGGGGAGCGGATGTCAAGACCCCCCACCCCTTGTCAAATGCAAAAGTGTATTGTGGGAATTTGTCTAATAAACCATTTTGATTAATGTTGGGTATTTCTTCAAAGTAATTCATATCAATAAAAAACATTGATATCGGTAACCCACAGCTTAGCATAGAGATACGAAAGAGGTTTATTTGTGTGCATGCTGTCCCATTGGGACCTTGGCCATGACACACAAATAACCCTATACGATTTTTAGCTCCCCCTCTCCCCCAATTAAACTAGTTCACTCTGTATCAAAAGTAACCCTCCTTCAGGCACACTGTTGCATTCAACCTCGTCATACAAATTTGACGTCGGGGGAGGTAAGAGGTGGTGGACCACCCCCCGCCTCCCCCTCTCAATGCCAAAGTCTATTCGGTAAGGGAATTTGTAGGAGCATCTATACATCATACTTCATTCACTTCTGTATGCCTTTATGGTCAATCACCCCACATGTACACATTGATGAAAAAAGTGTACAAACTTAGATCATATGTGGAGGATGTTTCCTGGAAATGAGTTTCCATTAATAGGAATGCTTCCTGGATGTTACTTGTAAGATCTAAATGTACAAATGCTTCAATGTACTTCATGAAAGTTTCATTGAACTTCCTACAAGTTCTCATATCCTTCAAAAGATTTTCAAATACTAATGATTCAGAGTTATGAGCAACATATACGTGATAGAAATACTAAACTTGTTCTATTTTGTGCTGCTTCACTATCTTTGCTATGCTTGTTTTATCTTACCGAACCTATTTGTGGCATCCTTTGTTACAAAGCACATTTAATGTCCTTCGATTCCGGTTTGTAAGGTATTCAAGTTACGGGTATTCAGGTCTGAAACATACACTTGACTCCAAGTCTACAGTGAAGAAATTCCCGCAAGGGAAGAGCAAGGTGACTTCGCACTTGAAATTAGACCTCGCTGAATACAAGGGCAATGCCACTTTCTTTTGACATTGGAATCACTGATGTCAAAGGTAAAACGAAGAGAATAGTCAGTTCCTCCCTCAAGAGATCTCATCATTAAACCAGAAGCAAACCCCTCACAAGCCTGGAGTTGATCAGGCTGGAAGAAAACAAAAGGGAGGCCAGTAGAACCCGTAGGAGGGGACTGTCAAGTATCTTACAAGTGTGAAATCCCACATTAAGATGCCTGGGCAAAGAGTGAAAACGAAAAAAGGGGAAGGAAGGAAAGGTTAACAGGGTGCCTTTGGTGAACCCTTGAGAGGGGCCATCTTATGAATCACTAGGATACTTAGTGAAGAATAAGAAAGGGAGAAAAGGCAAAAATGGCCTCAAAAGTTACTGCATCTTCCACTCTTGATACGGTGACATCCTATGATGAGGGTATGACAATGGTGCATGCAAGGCTAACTGTGTAGGCAAGGAATTAAGATATTCATGTTGTTGGCTAATATCTGTGTGAGCACCACAGTGGTGCCTTAAGAAATTATAGGAGGTGATAATCTCCCCTTTCTCTATGTTGAGAAAATTCAGCCAGTCCACTTCCTATACCCTTTTGCATCACTTGTATTGAAAGAGCGATTGAAATCAATCCATAACATTTATTCTTATTCATATATGATAGTGCACAAGTTTCAAAGTAAATTCACACAAAACGATTACAGGTGGTTGTAAGCATTATCTCGCAAAACATATTGAATATGGATGGAAAGGTTGGATTTTTTAATGTTGAAAGAATGTCCAACAATTCATGTGGTAGAAAGGAAGTTTGAATACTTGCCCCATGATCTTAGTGGAAATCTGAGTACTTTGAAGGAGGTTCTCACCCATTACCTTCTAACTGAAGATTATTTGACAAACATTCTTTACATGTCATCTTCCGAAGTGGCATTTTGAACCTCTTTGTGTCCTTTCAGTTTTCATTGAATCGTCAACTTCCAAGTGTCTCCTTCCCTTAAAGGGAAACATACTGATTTCATGTGAACCATTATATTCCATTAACTACCTTGAAGCTCTCATACATTGTGTTGGTGGTTATTTTCACACTGTATAAAAGGTTCTCAATAGCACTTGCCCTAGGAATGTACCAACAGGCCCTTGTAATGTCACACGCACAATCAAGCTTTTGTTACGGTATGGACCTGGAAAGTTCCAGGTTTGACAGTCGAACAATGTCAAACTAGTAGTACAAACTCGCAGATATTGACAAAACTTACTCACCCCTATTTGAAAAAGGAAAGGAAACCCTGACTTTGATGAACGAATGAATAAAACAATGAGATGATGTGAAAAGCAATTAGTTTGCGGGATATAAAGTGATGTGTTACATGCATTACGTACCATGCGTACACGTGTCCTTAATCTTCTAGAGTGGGCATTTATGTTGTTACACAAAACAGCCGATCACGTTGCGAGGACCGCGATACTCACTCTGACGTCCAAGGACAAAGTGGCCAACTGCCCTGCTCCCAATGGATATTCCCGAACCTTCCAACAGCTTCGACCATTCTCATGAACCTGCAAACAAAAGTGTCACGACCTTTCGGTCGACTTCTCGACGCCTCTCGATGAATCTGGATTTATAAAGATTCATCGCGCATCTTCACCCTCTATTCTTGAAGAACCCCAACTTCTTGGCGGACCTTCTCGAATCAGACCAATCACGGTGCAACTCTGCATGCGTCGCTCGACATTCGACCCAACGATCCTGACTATACTTCATTCGTAACTCGTCACTTGTATGAATATGTTCGATTATTTCGACACTTGACATCAAAGTACACCAACCGCTAATCATAAACTGCTCAATTGTTCCAAAGTCTAAATCATTCTTTTCCATAAAACTTCTACCTGTTCACCATCTACACTCTGTTCGGCGTAACACTCGGTATCAGAATGCATCAGTGCTGGAGAGGCATCTGACAACTTCACCCATCCAAAGGACTACCTTGCACAAGTCTTCAATGTATCTCGCACGTCAAGACTTTGCAGATTGTCCAACTATGAAATGAAGCAGACCAGCGTAACCGACAACCAGCAGTGGGTCTTTGGCGACAACTTCGGCGATTGAGAAGCACAACGTGTCGATGCACGCCAATACCAAAGGGACAACGAATGCTGGCGTGGAAGGCTTTGCGGCAGCTGGAACTACCCCTATGGCTGCAGGGGCCAATCAGGTTATGGGTCCAACAGCGATGAACCAGCTTCCCCTAACGACAGCCTCCACGACAACAACAAGGAAGAAGTGTGGCACTAGAAAACAGGCGCGGATCAACGAGGAACTAGTGAACAAGATCTCCGCCGTCAAAGGAACAAACAACGAAGTGCTCCAACAACTCAAGGTTAGGATGGAGGCTCTTTGCAACGTAAGGGCACATGGAGGCATGCTCATTGATAGAAATTCCTAACTCTTGAGCAAATCCAAAAATTGTCCAGGCACACCAGAACCATTTGATCCTGCAAACTCAAAGGGACCAACTGTAAGCCGGATAGTGCCAACGGCACTGATCACGGCTTGAAGCTTCCTTTAATAAGTAATTTGACTGTAGATTGTAAATCTACAGGAAGAACCGTGTGAGTTCGACCCAAGAACGGGGTCAATCCATCAAGAATTGAGGAAGTTACACCCGGCCAAAGGTTGGACTGGCCGAGAGGAAAACAGGTGACGGGAATTCATCCCCAAGGACCAAGGCTCGACCCTCGGAAGACCCCAAAAGACCAAAGCGCACCTTGGGGACCGGATATTCAATGAGTCAAGGATCACTGAGGAAAATGGTGCTTCAAAATGGCACCCCGGCGTGTTGTTTCCAAAAAGGGCGCTTCGGGTGGCCGTCACAGCCGCTAGTCGTGCTGTCAGCGGCAGATTGTCGTGGTTCACAGAAACGGCCATATCTCGGCCGTTCTTCCAAAGAATGTTGCAATTCCTGGTACGTTGGAAAGCAGGGAAGATGAGCTACGTGATGCTAAAGAAATAATGCTCATCTCCGGGGCTACACATGGCTCGGCGACCCCGGGTTGCCTAGGATGTGTCAGCATGTACATATAGTCTTGTATGTTGACACTTGAATAAGAAGTACAATTTGCTCCCACTGTACCACACATGTTCTCGTGCTCCCCCAAGCCAACCCTATGCTTAAAAAACCACTAGAAGGTGTGCACCGGCCTCCCCTTGGTCATCGTTACCACCGGTTGGTGCCTACATCATCCAATTGAGGCTAGCACACTACGCCCGGTTTACACTTGGTATCTGAGCCACCCTTGGCTCAGGGGCAGAATTTTGTACGTGGCAACCTCTCCAGGTCAGCCTAGACCAGCACGCATCTTGTCTCTTTGGCGGATCCGTGCCCAAGGCTAACCACGCACTATGGTGTCAAGGCGGTAACCAAAGGACCTGTCGAGGAAAAAGTTGTACCAAACACGGAGATGACTTCATCCGGCACGTTCTCCATGGCTGCGGCATTTGACGCGCAAGGCAAAGTAACAGCAGCCACAGCGTTGCAAAAGTTGCTCGCCAACATGCAGGCCGAGATGGACCTGTTGGAAAAGCAAAATACATACCTCAATCAAGAGCTCGCAAAGCGTCCAGTGAAAACACCAGTGGCATTTGCCACCGTAAACGTACCTGTGGTGAGCGTCTCAAGCCCATCCAAGCCGGAGTCATTCGAACCATCAAAGAAGGATGGGCCAGTTTCGTACGCTTGGATACTCGGTCTAGAATTGTACTTCACTGCCATCAACATGGATGCTTCAAGGTACGAGGCGCGCCGCGACTATGCTGTGACCCTCTTGAATGGGGCATCGTTGGATTGGTGGGCCGATATGATGTGGTCCAATCCACACGGCAATGGAGCACTAATGGTCGCTGACATTGTGACCGCGACTGGAATCTCAACCGCATCGGCTCCAACCTGCAGTTGTAGTGACCCTACCATGAAATGGCCAACCTCATGGCAGGAGTTCACGGAGTCGTTCATCAAGCGCTTCACCTTGGATGACCTGAGAAACAACGCGCGTGCCAAGCTGCGTCGGCTTTGCCAAACTGGCAGCATCACCGACTACACCAACAGGTTATGTGACATGGTCACCAACTGTAGCTTCCACTCCCACAAGTTTTGCTTCCACTACAGCAACGGCCTCAAGAACGACGCCCGCTTTGTGATCGTGATGCACGACCTCAACGACGACCTGTCGGAAATGATCACAGCAACTGAACGGTACGACTCGCTCATGCAACAAGCTCATGCCAACAACCACAACTCTTTTGGAGGTGGTTACGGAAAGCAGGCCAAGAGTGAGGACACGCCCACAGAGCTTGTAGCATTTCAGCGGCACAAGTGCTACAACTGTGGCAAGTGTGGCCACATTGTGCGCAACTGTCAAAGTCCAAAGAAGGATGAAGGCAACGGTAAGTGGCAAAGAAAGGGGAATCAAGCCACAAAGGAAGCAAAGAAAGCAACAAAAGGAGTCGGAAAACAAGGAGAGCCGGGAGTAGATGGCGTTACTCTTGGATCATCTCAGCCCAAACCGCTAGTTGACCACCCACCCGAACGCCTTGCGGCAATTAAGGGGGTTTCCAAGGTCAAGGCATAGGATTTAGGGTATGAGGAGGAGCAGCCCGTACTTCTCTTGGAGGCGCAAATGAAAGGCGTCAAGGGGAAGGTGGGGAGTCTGCTGGATTGTGGCACAAGCCACAGTTTTGTGAGCATGGAGTGTGCTCCGAAGTGGAGCCTTGCGCTCACGAGCAAGAAGCAGACCGCTAACCAAGTGGACGACACGATTGAAGTGGGGTACCTGGCCCGTCCCCTGTCCATTCACGTGGGGAAGCTTTGCATAACTATCGCATACCGGGTGTGCCTTATGAAGGATTACAATGTGATCCTTGGTTGTGACTTCCTCCACAAGTACAACCCCGTTGTTAATCGGGAGGCGTACACCATCTCAGTCAAGCTCAGAGACAAGGAGTATTCCCTGTCTACGTGGTCCGAGGAAGAGACCACAGAGGAGGAGACTTGTGGGGAGGAAGCGCTACAGCAGTCGGTGCCTCGCAAAGGGGAATCAACACCTATGATGCTGAACTTATTGCAGCTCAAGCACGCGATTCCAAAAAAGGAGCAGATTTCTTTGGCTTCCGTGCAAGACGTGGTGGACAATTTTGACAATCTAGAGGATGTGACACCTGATGTGGTGCATGGGGCGACTTGTGTGCAGCCAAGGGCCCAAGGCAAGTTTGCTGCGGTGCCCGAGGGCTTTGGAAGGTGTGTACAGAGTTTGAGGACGTGTTCCCGGACGCCCTATCGGTGGGTCTGCCACCAAAGCGGGACGTGGACCATCACATCAAACTCAAACCTGGAGCGTACCCGCCTGTCCGTGCAACATACAACATGAGCAACGCACAGCTACAAGAGCTCAAGAAGCAGCTGCCTGAGATGACGCAGCAGGACTTCATCCACCCATCCTTGTCTCCTTATCCTGCACATGTCCTGTTTGTGCACAAAAAGACGAGGGAGATGCGCATGTGTGTGGAGTTCCGGGCGTTGAACGAGTTGACCATCAAAAACCGGTACCCGCTTCCACGGGCCAAGGAGCTCTTCAATCAGCTCCGTGCGGCTCGCTTCTTCAAAACGATCCACCTCCGTTCCGGCTACCACCAGATGCGCATCGCAGCTGATGATATGGAAAAGATTCTGCACCCGCTATGGTCACTACAAGTTCCTCGTGATATCGTTCGGATTGACCAATGCGCCGGCCACCTTCATGGCAGCGATGAACAACATCTTCAGGCCGTACTTGGATGACTTCGTGGTGGTTTACCTTGAGGACATATTGGTGTACAGCAGGACAGCGGCGAGGCATGACGAACATGTGAAAAAGGTCCTCAAAGTTTTGAGGAAGGAGATTTTTTTGCAAAACTCTCTATGTGTGAGTTCGCGATGGGCAAATTCATATTCCTTGGAGTCATCAATGGCAATGGACAGATTGTCATGGACTCGTGCAAAGTGTCGGCCGTGCAAGAGTGGCCAAAGTTGTGTAATGTGCATGATGTGCAAGTGTTCCTTGGTTTTTCCAACTACTATCGCAGGTTCATCCTTGGCTATGCGGGAGTTTCAGTGCCATTCTCCAATCTCAATCGCAAGGATCGCGAGTGGAGTTAGGGGTTTAGCAAACATGAAGCCTTTGAGAATCTCAAAAGGGCTATGTCCTCCCCGTTGGCCTTGCACTTGGCCAATAGTGGCCGTAAGTTTGAAATGGCAACGGGTGCATCGGACCTGGCCATTCGTGGAATTCTTTTGCAAGACTTTGGCAACGGGCCGCAGCCAGTCGCCTACTACTCGCGTAAGTTGCAGGGGGCAGAGCTGAACTACGTCACCCACGACAAGGAGATGCTCGCCGTGGTCGTAGTCTTCAAGAATTGGCAGTACTACCTCAAGGCGCAGAAATGTACGGTCTACACCGACCACCACACATTGAAGAACTTCAAGACACAACCGAACCTGAGCCAGCAACAAGCGCGTTGGGTGGAGTACCTCAAGTCGTACTCTGACTACCAAATCCAGTACCGGCCGGGTTGCATCAACCTCGCCGATGCACTCTCACGGCGACCGGACCAAATGATGCGGGTCGCGTCTCTCACCATCTACGGGGATGCTTTCCTTGTGAAGCTCTTCACGAAGGGATAGGAGGCGCATGGGGAATACGAGGCTCAGAGATTTTTCTTCAAGGCACCGTATTGGCGACGGCGCGGCACGCAATAGGTGGTGGTTCCTGCGGTGCCGGCGCTTCAGCAACTGATTTTAGAAGAGTTCCATGACAGTGGCCCGAGTGGCCACTTCTTTGCCGACAAGACATTGAAGACTTTGGCTCGCTTCTTTTGGTGGCCCACCATGTCGTCGGAGGTGGCTGAATTATGCCAGAGTTGTGACGTGTACCAACGCCACAAGGCACGGAGGACGAAGACCCTGAGTCTCCCCTTCCCCATCCCCAAGCAGCTGTGGTAAGACATCTCCATGGATTCAAACACAGGTTTGCCCACGACAGCTGCAGGCCACAATACGGTATTCGTGGTGTTGGATCGCTTCAGCAAGATGTCGCACTTCATTGCGACGCGTGATATGGTGAGTGCGGAAGGCACGGCTCGGCTCTTCCTTGCGCACATGGTGCGTCTCCATGGCGTTCCGCGGTCCGGTGAGCAACCGTGACCCGCGTTTCACAAGCAAGTTCTGGCGAGAACGCAAGGCGCGGTACGGCAGCAAGGTGCAGCTATCGACCAGTTCTCACTCCCAAACTGACCGACAAACGGAGTAGACGAACCAAACGCAAGAGCAGCTCCTCCATATAGTGGGTGATCCAAACAAGATAGCGTGGGACCAGCAATTGCCGGTTGCTAAACTGGCTTACAACTCCGCCACGTCCGCCTCTACCGGCAAGGCGCCCTTTGAGGTGGTGAACAGGATGGTGCCTCCCACGCCCCTCAGTTTGCACGTTGCAAGCAACCTGCCCACAGTAGAGTCTACCGCACGTGACTTCAGGCAGATTTGGGCAGTGACGCAGCATGCATTGGTAAAGGCGCAAGAGCAACGGAAAGTACAAGTAGACCACCGAAGCACAGATGAAACGCTCAAGGTCAGTGACCACGTGCTTCTCAACAGCGCACACGTCAACCTTCGGGAGGTTCGGTCGGACAAGTGGAAACCCTGGTGGCTTGGTCCCTTCGAGGTGCTTGAAACGCGGACACCCGTGATGGCACGGTTGGCTCTCCCGCCTTCCATGCCATTCTATGACGTGTTCAACATCTCCAAGCTCAAACTCCACCATGATCCGGCCGAGCATTTTCCTGGCCACAGTTCCGAGCCTCCCCCTCCGGTGGTCATCGCGGGCGAGCAAGAGTTTGAAGTGGAGGCCATCCTTGACCACCGTCACCGTGGCCGTGGATGGGAGTACCTGGTCATGTGGAAGGGCTACGATGCGGCCCACAACTCATGGGAGCCTGCCCCCAACTTCAACGTTGGCGGGGTGAATGCCATCCTCCAGGAGTATCAAGAGCGAACCGGGACAGCTCGCTCCTAAAGGGGGGGTAGTGTAAGCCGGACAGTGCCAACGGCACTGATCATGGTCTGAGGCTTCCTTGAATAAGTATTCTGACTCTGGATTTGGAATGTGCAAGAAAAAATGTACGAGATCAACCCAAGAACGGGGCCAATCCATCAACAATTGAGGAAGTTAAACCCGGCCAAACGTTGGACTGGCCGAGGGGAAACGAGATGACAGGAATTCATCCCCAAGGACCAAGGCTCGACCCCCGGAAGACCCAACAAGGCCGAAGCGCAACTTGGGACCCGGATAGTCAATGATTCAAGGATCATTGAGGGCCAAGGGTGCTTTGGAATGGCACCCTGGTGTGTTGTTACCAGGAAGGCCGCTTTGGGCGGCCGTCACTGCCGCTAGTGGTGATGCCAGCGACAGATTGCCGTGGTTCACAGAAACGGTCATATCTCGGCTATTCCTCCACAAAATGGTGCGATTATTCATGCGTTGGACAGCTGGGAAGATGACCTACGTGATGCTTATCTCCAACCTGTACGGGGCTGCGCATGGCTCGGCGACCCCGGGTCGCCTAGGATGTTTCATCATGTACAAATAGTCTTGTATGTTGACACTTGAATAAGAAGTGCAATTTACTCCCACTGTGCCACACGTGTTCCTGTGCTCCCTCAAGATAACCCTATGCTTCCGCAGTCCCAGGAAGGTGTACACCGGCCTCCCCTTGGTCGCCATTGCCGCCGGTTGGTGCCTACACCATCCGGTTGAGGCTAGCACACCGCGCCCGGTTTACACCAAGGGTTTGGATGTGGCTGACGAGTTTGGAGGTGTACTTCATCGCTGCTCAAATAAAAAAAATCAAGAGAAAATTGACCTTGTGGCTGCGCTTGTGCATGCAACAGCATTAAGTTAGTGGTCCGACCTAAAAAACATCCAATGGTAGAAGGAGACCGGCGGAGCATCATTAATGGCTCACGACAACCGTCTCACATCACAGACCACAGGTGTTCTACCCTTGGAGCAGATCAACCCACAGTGGCAAGACACGCTGACGCCACCAACCGACTGGAAAAAATTCTTGCGCGCAATGCTTGAACGCTTTGGATGAGTGAAAACAAAAATCTGATGCACGGCACAAACTCCAGCATTTACGTCAGCAGTCCAGTGTGGCGGAGTACACTCAAAGATTCCACAAGATCATAATTGTAGCAGACAACATCACCGATGAACTCTGTTTTCACTACAACAATGGCCATAAGCAAGATATCCAGTGAGGGATCACCATTTTTAGCATTGAAAACCACATGCTGCGGATGATCGCAGCAGTGGAAAGGATCGACAATACTGACTACCATGCTCGAGTCGTGGAATTCTATTGCTGGCAACCTCCCAAGCACATTCATCGTGGGAAAGGAAAAAACCGGTCGACGGACTCCTTGAATCCAATGGAAGTAGAAACCTTCAAGCAGAGAGATACACGAACATGCTACAGCTGCGAAAGAGTCAGGCACATCGCACAAAGTTTTCGAAGCAAGCAATAAGCCAAAAAGGGGGGGCAGTCACAGAAAAATGAGTCAAGAAACGGCAAGGGGCAAGAGTAAAAGATGCAACTCCTATCCGTAATGAGCAATCTGCGCCAAACCATTGTCCATCTGAACGACACACATCGCTGCGGAGGGTTTCTTAGATCTCAATGTTTGACGAGGGGTATGAGGATGACCAACTGGCGATACTAGTTAAAGTTCAACCTCAAGGATACAGAAGTCATAGAACTGTACAAGAACTATTGGATGGACGAGCTTCGTAGAGCTTCGTAAACAATGACATGGTTTGCAAGCTAGATTTGCAGACCAGACCAGGGGTGTTTGAAGGCAACACCGTCAATGGGAGACTACAGACACGGAGGCTCCAAGAACCACTACGACTACAAGTGGGAGATCTTTAGGATGTAACAATCTGGAGGTCTTGTCCAATGAGCGATCATGAAATCATCCTCAAATGACATTTTCTGTACCGGCACAATCCACAGGACTATTGGAATAATGGCAACGTCTACATGGAGATCGAAGGAACGTCTACACGTGTGGGATGAAAGCCGACAGCGAAAGGAGCAGAGGTGCAATCAGTAGAGGGAGCCGCGGAAGCCGAAAAGCGACAACCGTAGTACTCGATACCGCTCAACGTGTCCAAGCACTGTACACGAGGAAGAACTCATGCATGGCTCATACATCTTGAGCCAATGGGAGAAGCGGAAGTGGCAGCATCTGACTCATCATCAGCCTCATCATCCTCATCAGCCTCGACGAAGTTTGCGATGGTACCCAAAGATTCTGCACCACTCATCGAGGAATTTCTGAACGTCTTCCTTGACGAACTCCCAAAAGCTTCAACTCCTTAGCGAGACTTTGACCATCACATTGAACTGAAACCGGACAGCACACCTACCGTTCAAGGAGCCTGTCGGATGAGCAATCACAAACTGACCGAGCTCAAGAAGTAGCTCCAAGAGATGCAATATCAGGGGTTCAGTCGCCCTTCACGTCACCACACGCTACACAAGTAGTGTTTTTGAAAAAGGAAACTGGCGAGATATGGACATGCGTGGATTACCGGGCGTTGAACGGTGCTACCATAAAAAACTGCTACCCTCTCCCTCAAGCCGGCAAACTTTTTGACTAACTCCGAGGGGCCCGGTTTTTCAACAAGATGGACTTATACAGAGGATACCACCAGATACGCGTGGCAGCCACCGACATCAAGAAGACATCATTCCAAACTCATTACGGACACTTCGAGTTCACGGTCATGCTGTTTGGACTCACAAACACCTCAGCAACGTTCATGGCAACAAGGAACAACATTTTTCAACCGTACAACGACGATTTTGTCGTGGTACCTCGAGGACATTCTGGTGTACAGCCACACAACGGAGGAGCCCGATGGACATCTCTGAAATTTTCTCAAAGTTTTACAAAGAGAGAATTTTTTCGTAAAACTCTCGAAATGCGATGTTGGTCATCCTTTGATCAAGTTTTTGGGTCACATCATCAACGGTGGACGGATCACCATGGAGCCAAAGAAATTGGCAGCAATCACTGATTGGCCGACGCCTACCAACGTTTGCGAAAATCAAGTTTTTCTCGAATTCTGCATTTGCTATCGACAATCCGTAAGGGACTATGCGCGAATGTTAGCTCCCCTTTCCGACCTCACTCGAAAAGGAAACAAGTGGTGGTGGGGAGATAGCGAACAAGAAGCATCCACTGCTTTGCAAAACGCTCTGACCTTGGCACCAGCCATACGATTAGCCAATCGGGCAATCGACTATGTCATGGCTACAGATGCATCAGACCGAGCTATTGGCGTAATTCTTCTGCAAGAACACGGCAATGGAGAGCATCCAATCGCCTACATGTCTCGAAAATTGCGAGGACCGGAACTCAACTACGCCGTCCAAGAAAAGGAGATGCTGGCGGTTGTGCTCGCGTTTAAAACGTGGCGATGCTACCTGGAATGTTGGCGATGCATCGTGCGCACCAACCACCACGCATTGAAGTATTTCAAGACGTAGCTGAACCACAGCTGACGTCTTACCCAATGGATGGAGTTCCTTGAGTCCGGGTTTGACTAAAAAATCTATTACCGACCAGGATAACCAATCCGGCGGACGCACTCAGCCGCCAACCAGATTTAGCAACCGACGTGGCAACCCTAAAACTACAACAAGACCGTAACCTCCAATGATTGTTTGCGGGAGGCTATGACCTGCGTGGTTGATATGATAAAACCAAATTCTGGTTTGACGCATCCTACTTGCAACGTCGCTTCACTTGCCAAGTAGTCGTTCCTCCGAGCGACAAGCTATGCTGCTTGAAGAATGCTCCGAAGTGCCCACCTGGTCCAGGTGGGCACTTCGGAGAGGACAAGATGCTGAAAAAGCTGGCAAAAATCTACCGGTGGGACAAGATGCAATCCAACATGGCCAACGTGTGTTACACTCGTGACATATGTCAGCAACAAAAATCTCGTCACACGAGGCCACCCGGACTTCTGCAGCCGTTCCCCATTTTGACGGAACCTTTCAAAGACATATCCATGGACTTCCTCACCAGATTGCAAGGCAGACCCAAGGGATATGACGCCATCCTCGTGGTTGTCGACAGGTGTTTTAAAATGTCCCACTTCATCCCAACAACGACCACCGTCAACGCCGAAGGGACAGCACAACTATGTCTAAACAACATCATGCGGCTACACGGCACACCAAGAACCATCACAAGCGACAGTGACGATAGATTTACCAGCCGTTTTTTGCGAAAAATGATGACTCGCTGCAGAAGCAAGATTCAACTTTCGATGGCGTTTCATTCTCAAACCGTCGGTAAAATGGGAGAAAAAATCAGACGCTTGAACAAGTGCTCCGAACACTATGCGAACCTCATGGGACGGATTTGACAGAAAAAATCCCGACCGCCGAAATTGCATATCATTCGATAATTTCCACCACAATATGTAAAACTCCATTTTAAGTGGTGTATGGCAAACTTCCCGCCTTCCAGGCTACAAAGTCACAGTAACATCCCAGCAATCAATGTACAACGACGAGAGTTCACCACAGTCTGGGAGGAAACACGGTAGACTCTCGCAAGGATGCAAGCAGCGATGAAGCAAGCGACTCACCGACATCGCAGCGTCGACATCTTCACCGCTAGCGACAAAGTCCTCCTCAACTCGGCTAACATCAAGCTCCGCGGATCCAACTATTCAAAGCTCAAACCCTGATGGTTTAGACGGATTGAGATCAAGCGCATGCAAACCCCTATGGTTGCACGACTCAAACTCCCTGACTCGATGCAGGTTCATCCGCCATTCCATGTTAGCACACTCAAGCACTACCGAGACCCTGGAGAGAACTTCCCTGGCAGAGATGTTCCTCCTCTGCCTCCCGTTCAAGTGGACGAAGACACAAAGTATGTCATCGAGCACATCCTCGACCATCGAGGACGAGGCAAGACGATAGAATATCTTGTCAAGTGACACGGCTATGACGTCACGCATAATGGTTGGGAGCCCTACGACAACCTTCAAGATGTCGATCATCTCATTGACGGCTACTACCGCTGTCTCCGGGCCACAACTACATGCACGCCGGGACGTCGTGGTGTTACGTACTAGATGTCACGAGTCCCTAATCTTCGAGACTGGGCATTTCTGTTGTTACACAAAACAGCCCATTTTGTTGCAAGGACCACGATATTCACTGCGACGGCCAAGGGAAAAGTGGCCAACTGCCCTGCTACTGTTGGATATACCCAAAAACTCTGACAGCTTTTACCATTCTTGCAAACCTATCCACAGAAATGTCACAACCTTTCAGTCCACTTCTCGACGACTCTCAACAAATCTAGATTTACAAAGATGCATCGTGCATCCTCACCATCGATTCTCGAAGAACCTTGACTTCTCACCGTCCTTCTTGAATCTGACCACTCATGATGCAACCTTGCACGCGTCGCTCGACATTTGACCCAACGACCCCGACTATGCTTCAATCGTAACTCGTCACCTGTATATATTTTTGTTTCATCGTTTTGAAACTTTTCATCAAATTAAACTTACTGATAATTATGAATTGCTCAAGTGTCCCAGATTCGAAATCGTGTTTTGTCTCGGAACTTTGGCGTGTTCACCATCTACGCTCCGTTCTATGCAACAATATGCCCCTCGTGGCATATTGTGATTGCGCAGAAACAATATGTGGTTTCACTTAACAACAAGGTTCCAATATTGCACTAAAGGTGCACAGGGTTACATAGTAAAGTATACATTAGACTTTTTCATCATAATGTGCATTGATATACTTATTACATGAACAACCATCCATGGATATATGTATGTACATGTATACATACATATATATACATCTATGTCTAAATCTACACCTATACCTATCACAATATGTACATGTACGCCTATACCTATACAATTACCTATACCAATATGTATATGTATACCTATACCTATGCCTATACCTATACTTATACCTATACCTGTACCTCTACCTATACCTATACCTAGATCTTTACCTATACCTATACATATACCTATACCTATACCTATACCTATACCTATACCTATACTTATACCTATACCTGTACCTCTACCTATACCTATACCTAGATCTTTACCTATACCTATACATATACCTATACCTATACCTATACCTATACCTATACCTATACCTATAC
>SZWC01013599.1:55714-66454 GCA_023375785.1 Penium margaritaceum | reverse complement strand
CACTACGTATTGAAGTTCTTTGTCCTTTCTAGTCAATACATAGGCTTCCCAAACCATTGTCTCTCCCTCTGACCATTTGTGACTCGTGTTATGAGTTGTCAATGTTGATCACACATAGTGGACTTATTCGGTCGTAGTCAGTGACGTATGCATCCTTGGGTTGGTCACCGTGCACGCTAGCCATACCGTGCCACTGCTTGTTGAAGGTCTTTGTACTTGCTAGTTGATAACTTGTGTTCCCAACCCATTGTTTTCCCCTCTGACCATTTGTGATTCGTGTTATGCATTTTCAACGTTGACGACATGAAGTGAAATTTGTTTGTCATGGTTAGTGACATATGCATAATTTGGTTGGTCACTGTGCATTGAAGCCACACCGTGCCACTACATATTGAATGTATTTGTACTTGCTAGTCGATAACTAGTCTTCACAAACAATTATCTTCCACCCTGACCATTTGTGACTCGTGTTATGAGTTGTCAAAGTTTACCACACTTAGTGACATTATTTGGTCATGGTCAGTGACATATGCCTACTTTGGTTGGTCATCGTGCATGGTCTCCACACCGTGCCACAACGTATTGAAGCCCCTTGTGCTTGCTATTTGATACCAGGTGTTCCCAAACCATTGCTTCCCCCTCTGACCATTTGCGACTCGTATTATGAATTGTCAACGTTGACCACACACAACGGATTTCTTTGCTCAAAGGCAGTATACATGCCTACTTTGGTCGGTCATTGTGCATGGTAGCCACACCGTGCTACTACTGGTTGACGGTCGTTGTACTTGGTAGTTGCGAACCAATATTCCCATAGCATTGTTTCCTCTCCTGACCGTTTGTGACCCGTGTTATGGTTGGTCAATGTTGACCACCCATTTTGAAAGTCTCTGGTCATGATCAGTGACATGTGCCTAGCTTGGATGTTTCGTGTGCATATTAGCCACACCGTGGCACTACGTATTGAAGTTCTTTGTCCTTTCTAGTCATTACATAGGCTTCCCAAACCATTGTCTCTCCCTCTGACCATTTGTGACTCGTGTTATGAGTTGTCAATGTTGATCACACATAGTGGACTTGTTCGGTTGTAGTCTGTGACGTATGCATCCTTTGGTTGGTCACTGTGCACGCTAGCCATACCGTGCCACTGCTTGTTGAAGGTCTTTGTACTTGCTAGTTGATAACTAGTGTTCCCAACTCATTGTTTTCCCCTCTGACCATTTGTGAATCGTTTTATGAGTTTTCAACGTTGACCACATTATGTGAAATTTGTTGGTCATGGTTAGTGACATATGCATACTTTGGTTGGTCACTGTGCATTGAAGCCACATTGTGCCACTACATATTGAATGTATTTGTACTTGCTAGTCGATAACTAGTATTGACAAACCATAATCTTCCACCCTGACCATTTGAGACTCCTGTTATGAGTTGTCAAAGTACCACACTTGGTGACATTATTTGGTCATGGTCAGTGGCATATGCCTACTTTGGTTGGTCATCGTGCATGGTCTCCACACCGTGCCACAACGTATTGATGCCCCTTGTGCTTGCTATTTGATAATTGTTGTTCCCAAACTATTGTTTCCCCCTCTGACCATTTGTGACTCGTATTATGAGTTGTCAACATTGACCACACACAGCGGATTTCTTTGGTCAAAGGCAGTACATATGCCTAGTTTGGTCGGTCATTGTGCATAGTAGCCACACCGTGCTACTACTGACTGAAGGTCGTTGTACTTGGTAGTTGAGAACCAATATTCCCATGGCATTGTTTCCTCTCCTGACCGTTTGTGTCTCGTGTTATGGTTGGTCAACGTTGACCACCCTTATTGAAATTCTCTGGTCATGATCTGTGACATATGCCTAGTTTGGTTGTTTTGTGTGCATATTAGCCACACCGTGCCAGTACGTATTGAAGTTCTTTGTCCTTTCTAGTAAATACATAGGCTTCCCAAACCATTGTCTCTCCCTCTGATCATTCGTGACTCGTGTTATGATTTGTCAATGTTGACCACACATAGTGGACTTATTCGGTCGTAGTCAGTGACGTATGCATCCTTTGGTTGGTCACTGTACACGCTAGCCATACCGTGCCACTGCTTGTTGAAGGTATTTGTACTTGCTGGTTGATAACTAGGGTTCAAAATCCATTGTTTCCCCCTCTGACCATTTGTGAATCGTGTTATGCGTTTTCAACGTTGACCACATGAAGTGAAATTTGTTGGTCATGGTTAGTGACATATGCATACTTTGGTTGGTCACTGTGCATTGAAGCCACATTGTGCCACTGCATATTGAAGGTATTTGTACTTGCTAGTCGATAACTAGTATTCAGAAACCATTATCTGCCACCCTGACCATTTGTGACTCGTGTTATGAGTTGTCAAAGTTTACCACACTTGGTGACATTTTTTGGTCATGGTTAGTGACATATGCCTACTTTGGCTGGTCATCGTGCATGGTCTCCACACCGTGCCACAGTGTATTGATGCCCCTTGTGCTTGCTATTTGATACTTGGTGTTCCCAAACCATTGTTTCCCCCTCTGACCATTTGTGACTCGTGTTATGAGTTGTCAACGTTGACCACACATAGCGGATTTCTTTGGTCAAAGGCAGTACATATGCCTAGTTTGGTCGGTCATTGTGCATGGTAGCCACACCGTGCTACTACTGACTGAAGGTCGTTGTACTTGGTAGTTGAGAACCGATATTCCCATAGCATTGTTTCCTCTCCTGACCGTTTGTGACTCGTGTTATGGTTGGTCAACGTTGACCACCCTTATTGAAATTCTCTGGTCATGATCAGTGACATATGCCTAGTTTGGTTGTCTGGTTTGCATATTAGCCACACCGTGCCACTGCGTATTGAAGTTCTTTGTCCTTTCTAGTCAATACATAGGCTTCTCAAACCATTGTCTCTCCCTCTGACCATTTGTGACTCGTGTTATGAGTTGTCAATGTTGACCACACATAGTGGACTTATTCGGTCGTAGTCAGTGACGTATGCAGCCTTGGGTTCGTTACTGTGCACGCTAGCCATACACTGCCACTGCTTGTTGATGGTCTTTGTACTTGCTAGTTGAAAGCTAGTGATCCCAACGCATTGTTTTCCCCCCTGACCATTTGTGACTCGTGTTATGCGTTTTCAACGTTGACCACATGAAGTGGAATTTGTTCATCATGGTTAGTGACATATGCATACTTTGGTTGGTCACTGTGCATTGAAGCCACATTGTGCCACTACATATTGAAGGTATTTGTACTTTCTATTCCATAACTAGCACGGACAAACCATTATCTTCCACCCTGACCATTTGTGACTCGTGTTATGAGTTGTCAAGGTTTACCACACTTGGTGACATTATTTGGTCATGGTCAGTGACATATGCCTACTTTGGTTGGTCATCGTGCATGGTCTCCACACCGTGCCACAGTGTATTGATGCCCCTTGTGCTTTCTATTTGATACTTGGTGTTCCCAAACCATTGTTTCCCCCTCTGAGCATTTGTGACTCGTATGATGAGTTGTCAACGTTGACCACACACAGCGGATTTCTTTGGTCAAAGGCAGTAGATATGCCTAGTTTGGTCGGTTATTGTGCATGGTAGCCACACCGTGCTACTACTGACTGAATGTCGTTGTACTTATTAGTTGAGAACCGATATTCCCATAGCATTGTTTCCTTTCTTGACCGTTTGTGACTCGTATTATGGTTGGTCAACGTTGACCACCCTTATTGAAATTCTCTGGTCATGATCAGTGACATATGCCTAGTTTGGTTGTTTGGTGTGCATATTAGCCACACCGTGCCACTACGTATTGAAGTTCTTTGTCCTTTCTAGTCAATACATAGGCTTCCCAAACCATTGTCTCTCCCTCTGACCATTTGTGACTCGTGTTATGAGTTGTCAATGTTGGCCACACATAGTGGACTTATTCGGCCGTAGTCACTGACGTATGCATCCTTGGGCTGGTCACTGTGCACGCTAGCCATACCGTGCCACTGCTTGTTGACGGTCTTTGTACTTGCTAGTTGATAACTAGTGTTCCCAACCCATTGTTTTCCCCTCTGACCATTTGTGACTTGTGTTATGTGTTTTCAACGTTGACCACTTGAAGTGAAATTTGGTCATGGTTAGTGACATATGCATACTTTGGTTGGTCACTGTGCATTGAAGCCACATTGTGCCACTACATATTGAAGGTATTTGTACTTGCTAGTCAGAAACTAGTATTCACAGACCAATATCTTCCACCCTGGCCATTTGTGACTCGTGTTATGAGTTGTCAAAACTTACCACACTTGCTAGTCAATAAATAGCAAAAGGTTTCTCCCTTTGACACCAGGTCGGTTTTTGTTGATTTGTTACGCGTAGGTGCCTTCACTGGAATACTCCCTCCCACCCCCATAGAGGGATGTTCCATGGACGACCTGGAGGACAGATTTGCGACCGCATTATGACACCCCCCCTACCCCCCCACGGCTTAGGCTCGAAGGTAGAGTTGAGGCATCACATCATGGCCGCCCCCCCCCCCCAGTTCGCGAGCCTATTCTATATTGCGCGTACAAGGATTCAAACCTAGGACCTACCGCTCCAGAATCTAACTCTATACGCACTAAGTCAACTCACACGGTGTTCATATGATGTCCAAATGACATTATAAGGGTTCCTACGTGTAAAGGGCATTAAATAAGGGGGTGTAAGATTAGAGGGTAGTTTTCAAAATTACGAATGATAACAAAGTTAGTTTATTCATAAAGAATTGACGCAGACAGAATTTCTGATTTTGCAACTTCGAGCTTGAAAGACCTCTCAACCATTGCTCCGATTGACGAGCCATAAGAAGGAAAGTTGACAACACACAGTGAAACTCTTTTTATGATATTCAGTGACACAAGAATACTTTGGTTGGTCATTGTGCATGGTAGCCACACCGTGCCACCACTTATCAAAGGTCTTTGTACTTGCTAGTCGATACCACGTATTCTAAAACCATTGTTTCTCCCTCTGCCCATTTTTTACTTGTATTATGAGTTGTAAACGTTGACCACACACACTAAACTTCTTTGGTCATGAGTAGTGATGTATGCCTACTTGGATAGGTCATTGTGCACGGTAGCCACACCGTTCCAATACACACGAAAGATATTTGTACTTCCTAGAAGATACATAGTGTTTTGAAACCATTGCTTCCCCCTCTGACCATTTGTGACTCATGTTATGGGTTGTGAACGTTGACCACCCATATTGAAATTCTTTGGTCATGGTTAGTGACATATGCCTA
Source organism: Penium margaritaceum (assembly GCA_023375785.1). NCBI lineage: Eukaryota > Viridiplantae > Streptophyta > Zygnematophyceae > Desmidiales > Peniaceae > Penium > Penium margaritaceum. Next base: position 61,164 of record SZWC01013599.1, on the reverse strand, counting down.
CTTTGGCTGGTCATCGTGCATGGTCTCCACACCATGCCACAATGTATTGAATCCCCTTATGCTTGCTATTTGATACCTGGTGTTCCCAAACCATTGTCTCCCCCTCTGACCATTTGTGACTCCTATTATGAGTTGTCAACATTGACCACACATAGCGGATTTCTTTGGTCAAAGGCAGTACATGTGCCTACTTTGGTTGGTCATTGTGCATGGTAGCCACACCGTGCTTAGAATGATTGAAGGTCGCTGTACTTGCTAGTTGAGAACCGATATTCCCAGACCATTGTTTCCCCCTCTGACCGTTTGTGACTCGTGTTGTGGTTGGTGAATGTTGACCACCCATATTGAAAATCTCTGGTCATGGTCAGTGACATATGCCTGGTTTTGGTTGTTTGGTGTGCATAGTAGCCACAACGTGCCACTACGTATTGAAGTTCTTTGTCGTTTCCAGTCGATATATAGGGTTCCCAAACCATTATCTCTCCCTCTGACCATTTGTGACTCGTGTTATGAGTTGACAATGTTGACCGTACATAGTGGACTTCTTCGGTCATAGTCAGTGATACATGCATCCTTTGGCTGGTCACTGTGCATGCTAGCCACACCGTGCCACTACTTGTTGAAAATCTGTCTACTTGCTAGTTAATAACTAGTGTTCCCAACTCATGGTTCCCCCCTCTGACCATTTGTGACTCATGTTATGAGTTTTCAACGTTGACCACACACCGTGAAATCCGTTTGGTCATGGTTGGTGACATATGCCTACTTTGGTTTGTCACTGTACATGGTTATCACGCCGTTTCACTACGTATCGAAGGTCTATTTGCTTTCTAGTTGATAGCTAGTGTTCCCAAACCATTCATACCCCCCTGTGAATATCTGTGACTCGTGTTGTGAGCTGTCAACATTGACCACATGAAGTGAATTTTTTTTGTCATGGTCAGTGACATATGCATACTTTGGACGGTCACTGTGCATTGAAGCCACATTGTGCCACTACATATTGAAGGTATTTGTACTTGCTAGTCGATAACCAGTATCCACAACCCATGATCTTCCACCCTGACCATTTGTGAGTCGTGTTATGAGTTGTCAAAGTTTACCACACTTAGTGACATTATTTGGTCATGGTTAGTGACATATGCCTACTTTGGCTGGTCATCGTGCATGGTCTCCACACCATGCCACAATGTATTGAATCCCCTTATGCTTGCTATTTGATACCTGGTGTTCCCAAACCATTGTTTCCCCCTCTGACCATTTGTGACTCGTATTATGAGTTGTCAACGTTGACCACACACAGCGGATTTCTTTGGTCAAAGGCAGTACATATGCCTACTTTGGCCGGTCAATGTGCATGGTAGCCACACCGTGATACTACTAACTGAATTTCATTGTACTTGGTAGTTGAGAACCGATATTCCCATAGCATTGTTTCCTCTCCTGACCATTTGTGACTCGTGTTATGGTTGGTCAATGTTGACCACCCACATTGAAATTCTCTGGTCATGATCAGTGACATATGCCTAGTTTGGTTGTTTGGTGTGCATATTAGCCACACCGTGCCACTACGTATTGAAGTTCTTTGTCGTTTCCAGTCAATATATAGGGTTCCCAAACCATTGTCCCTCCCTCTGACCATTTGTGACTCGTGTTATGAGTTGTCAATGTTGATCATACATAGTGGACTTATTCGGTCGTAGTCAGTGATGTATGCATCCTTGGGTTGGTCACCGTGCACGCTAGCCATACCGTGCCACTGCTTGTTGAAGGTATTTGTACTTGCTAGTTGATAACTTGTGTTCCCAACCCATTGTTTTCCCCTCTGACCATTTGTGACTCGTGTTATGCGTTTTCAACGTTGACGACATGAAGTGAGATTTGTTGGTCATGGTTAGTGACATATGCATAATTTGGTTGGTCACTGTGCATTGAAGCCACACTGTGCCACTACATATTGAATGTGTTTGTACTTGCTAGTCGATAACTAGTCTTCACAAACCATTATCTTCCACCCTGACCATTTGTGACTCGTGTTATGAGTTGTCAAAGTTTACCACACTTAGTGACATTATTTGGTCATGGTCAGTGACATATGCCTACTTTGGTTGGTCATCGTGCATGGTCTCCACACCGTGCCACAACGTATTGAAGCCCCTTGTGCTTGCTATTTGATACCAGGTGTTCCCAAACCATTGCTTCCCCCTCTGACCATTTGCGACTCGTATTATGAATTGTCAACATTGACCACACACAACGGATTTCTTTGCTCAAAGGCAGTATATATGCCTAATTTGGTCGGTCATTGTGCATGGTAGCCACACTGTGCTACTAGTGATTGACGGTCGTTGTACTTGGTAGTTGAGAACCAATATTCCCACAGCATTGTTTCCTCTCCTGACCGTTTGTGACTCGTGTTATGGTTGGTCAATGTTGACCACCCATATTGAAAGTTTCTGGTCATGATCAGTGACATATGCCTAGTCTGGTTGTTTCGTATGCATATTAGCCACACTGTGGCACTACGTATTGAAGTTCTTTGTCCTTTCTAGTCAATACATAGGCTTCCCAAACCATTGTCTCTCCCTCTGACCATTTGTGACTCGTGTTATGAGTTGTCAATGTTGATCACACATAGTGGAATTATTCGGTTGTAGTCAGTGACGTATGCATCCTTTGGTTGGTCACTGTGCACGCTAGCCATACCGTGCCACTGCTTGTTGAAGGTCTTTGTACTTGCTAGTTGATAACTAGTGTTCCCAGCTCATTATTTTCCCCTCTGACCATTTGTGAATCGTGTTATGCGTTTTCAACGTTGACCACATTATGTGAAATTTGTTGGTCATGGTTAGTGACATATGCATACTTTGGTTGGTCACTGTGCATTGAAGCCACATTGTGCCACTACATATTGAAGGTATTTGTACTTTATAGTCCATAACTAGCACGCACAAACCATTATCTTCCACCCTGACCATTTGTGACTCCTGTTATGAGTTGTCAAAGTACCACACTTGGTGACATTATTTGGTCATGGTCAGTGACATATGCCTACTTTGGTTGGTCATCGTGCATGGTCTCCACACCGTGCCACAGCGTATTGATGTCCCTTGTGCTTGCTATTTGATACTTGGTGTTCCCAAACCATTGTTTCCCCCTCTCACAATTTGTGACTCGTATTATGAGTTGTCAGCGTTGACCACACACAGCGGATTTCTTTGGTCAAAGGCAGTACATATGCCTAGTTTGGTCGGTCATTGTGCATAGTAGCCACACCGTGCTACTAGTGACTGAAGGTCGTTGTACTTGGTAGTTGAGAACCGATATTCCCATGGCATTGTTTCCTCTCCTGACCGTTTGTGACTCGTGTTATGGTTGATCAACGTTGACCACCCTTATTGAAATTCTCTGGTCATGATCAGTGACATATGCCTAGTTTGGTTGTTTGGTGTGCACATTAGCCACACCGTGCCAGTATGTATTGAAGTTCTTTGTCCTTTCTAGTCAATACATAGGCTTCCCAAACCATTGTCTCTCCCTCTGATCATTTGTGCCTCGTGTTATGATTTGTCAATGTTGACCACACATAGTGGACTTATTCGGTCGTAGTAAGTGACGTATGCATCCTTTGGTTGGTGACTGTACACGCTAGCCATACCGTGCCACTGCTTGTTGAAGGTCTTTGTACTTGCTGGTTGATAACTAGTGTTCACAACCCATTGTTTCCCCCTCTGACCATTTGTGAATCGTGTTATGCGTTTTCAACGTTGACCACACCAAGTGAAATTTGTTGGTCATGGTTAGTGACATATTCAAACTTTGGTTGGTCACTGTGCATTGTAGCCACATTGTGCCACTACATATTGAAGGTGTTTGTACTTGCTAGTCGATAACTAGTATTCACAAACCATTATCTTCCATCCTGACCATTTGTTACTTGTGTTATGAGTTGTCAAAGTTTACCACACTTAGTGGCATTATTTGGTCATGGTTTGTGACATATGCCTACTTTGGTTGGTCATCGTGCATGGTCTCCACACCGTGCCACAACGTATTGAAGTCGTTTGTGCTTGCTATTTGATGCCTGGTGTTCCCAACCCATTTCTTCCCCCTCTGACCATTTGTGACTCGTATTATGAGTTGTCAACGTTGACCACACACAGCGGATTTCTTTGGTCAAAGGCAGTACATATGCCTATTTTGGTCGGTCATTGTGCATGGTAGCCACACCGTGCTACTACTGATTGAAAGTCGTTGTACTTGGTAGTTGAGAACCGATATTCCTATAGCATTGTTTCCTCTCCTGACCTTTTGTGACGCGTGTTATGGTTGGTCAACGTTGACCACCCTTATTGAAATTCTCTGGTCATGATCAGTGACATATGCCTAGTTTGGTTGTTTGGTGTGCATATTAGGCACACCGTGCCACTACGTATTGAAGTTATTTGTCCTTTCTAGTCAATACATATGCCTCCTAAACCATTGTCTCTCCCTCTGACCATTTGTGACTCGTGTTATGAGTTGTCAATGTTGATCACACATAGTGGACTTATTCGGTCGTAGTCAGTGACGTATGCATCCTTTGGTTGGTCACTGTGCACGCTAGCCATACCGTGCCACTGCTTGTTGAAGGTCTTTGTACTTGCTAGTTGATAACTAGTGTTCCCAACGCATTGTTTTCCCCTCTGAACATTTGTGACTCGTGTTATGCGTTTTCATCGTTGACCACATGAAGTGAAATTGTTTAGTCATGGTTAGTGATATATGCATACTTTGGTTGGTCACTGTGCATTGAAGCCACATTGTGCCACTACATATTGAAGGTATTTGTACTTTATAGTCCATAACTAGCACGCAAAAACCATTATCTTCCACCCTGACCATTTGTGACTCCTGTTATGAGTTGTCAAAGTACCACACTTGGTGACATTATTTGGTCATGGTCAGTGACATATGCCTACTTTAGTTGGTCATCGTGCATGGTCTCCACACCGTGCCACAGCGTATTGATGCCCCTTGTGCTTGCTATTTGATACTTGGTGTTCCCAAACCATTGTTTCCCCCTCTGACCATTTGTGACTGGTATTATGAGTTGTCAACGTTGACCACACACAGCGGATGTCTTTGGTCAAAGGCAGTACATATGCCTAGTTTGGTCGGTCATTGTGCATAATAGCCACACCCTGCTACTATTGACTGAAGGTCGTTGTACTTGGTAGTTGAGAACTGATATTCCCATGGCATTGTTTCCTCTCCTGACCGTTTGTGACTCGTGTTATGGTTGGTCAACGTTGACCACCCTTATTGAAATTCTCTGGTCATGATCAGTGACATATGCCTAGTTTGGTTGTTTGGTGTGCATATTAGCCACACCGTGCCAATACGTATTGAAGTTCTTTGTCCTTTCTAGTCAATACATAGGCTTCCCAAACCATTGTCTCTCCCTCTGA
>SZWC01013598.1:42264-69794 GCA_023375785.1 Penium margaritaceum | reverse complement strand
GAGGGGGGGGGAGGACCAGGGAGCAAGAAGTACGCCAATGCCTGGCCGGTGTGTCCGAGCGGGCTAATGTCTGGTCGGGATGTCCAAACGGGCCGCGCCGTCGTCAATGTCGTCCCCAGTCGCATACCTTCGCGGTGCAGGGTGCGGCTGGTAGTAGTCAGATCTCGTGGTTAGTCTAAGGGTCAATTGCTTCAGCTCGCACGAGTTCGCCAACTAATGCCTCTAACTAGAATGCCTTGAAAACTATTTCCGTCGCCTAGAGACAGCGCAACTTTTTTGCGATGCCTAGAACAACTTTTTGCGCCTCGACTTCCGGCAGCGTACATCAGATACAACGGAAAGGACTTTCGAAGGTCCGAACAATGATTCAGGTCCAAAAGGGACATTTGGAAACAAAGCAGTAAAGTACAACTTCAAACAAACATCATGGACATTGAAAGCAAGACCAAATAAGAGAGAAATATGTTCGCGATATACAATAAAACAAGTGATCTTTTATTTTTCATACTATGAAAATAATTTTGTAGTGCGACCATGGCATTTAATTTCGACTTAAAATAACTTTTTTCTTAATAGAAGCAAAGCTCATGATGATTTCATGATGAAATCATTATGGTAAAATTTACTTATGCATTTATTAGGTCACATGAAAGCCATGAAATCTTAGTTTTGCATAAAAATTAATACGTCATTATAAGACCAAAACTGTGAAAAATCTTCAAATAATTCTTTTCTATGAATCCATTAAAAATACATAATATTCAAAATTATTCACTATATAAAAAAAAATCTTATTAGGATTCCTTTGGGCTTTGTAAGTTGGAAAAATCAACGGTCCTTCAAATCTAGTGCTAAAATGTCTATGAAATGTATTCCTTCAAAAGATTTTTCTCAATAATCTAACATTCATGATAGAAGAGGCATTAAATAGAAAAAAAACGTAATCAAATTAAAGATATTTTCGGAACATTCTGATAAAATTACATAAAAACACCACATGTTATTGAATACACTTAAATGTACAACAATTTTAAAATCAATGAAAGGATATAATTTACATTTAAATTTCAAGGATTCTAATTCATAACAATTGTATTAAAAAAATAATAATTACAAAAAGGTTTTCATATCCCTTTTCATGAAATATTTTATCATGATAAAACCTATGCCAATTTCAATATTATTTTATTTAATATTTATACATTTTGCGAAATATTTTGCACATTTAATTTGTTCACTTGTATCTAAGTTTGAAAGGCCTTAATAACCTATTGCTAAAAAATAAGGAGATAAATAATTGCCAGAAACATGGGTAGAGTCAAAGGCATTGAAACATGCATTAATTCTTTGTTTTGTTGATTTTATATCTATGGTTATAGTTTTTCCTTACAATACAATGTATTCATCTGTTGATATGTACAAGAAAAACTCATTCAAACCTAAATTAGAAACTTTCCCCCATTGAAGTTAATAAGTGTTATTGTATGTTTATTTTTCTTACTAAAATTGAATCAATGTGAAAGATGTTTTTCACATCCATGTTTAGGAGTTTTTAATAATTAAATATATAGTTTTTAATTGAAAAATTAATTTTTTTTATGAATTATTATTCGAATATCTTGATTCTAAATGTATTGAACACATCATAATTCATTATTTCACCTCTATAAAAGTTTTTTTTTTCTAATTAAATGGGTGAAAATAAGTTAGATATTACTTTTATAAAAGTGATGATGAATTATGATATTTTGTCTTTATATATATATATATATATATATATATATATGTATATACATATATTTATATATATGTGTGTGTGTATTAATTTTTCAAATAATATTTTTGTNAAATGTATTGAACACATCATAATTCATTATTTCACCTCTATAAAAGTTTTTTTTTTCTAATTAAATGGGTGAAAATAAGTTAGATATTACTTTTATAAAAGTGATGATGAATTATGATATTTTGTCTTTATATATATATATATATATATATATATATATATATATGTATATACATATATTTATATATATGTGTGTGTGTATTAATTTTTCAAATAATATTTTTGTTGAAGAAAAATAATTTTGGACATTAATTTATGGGAAAATCTATGGATTTAATGATAAAAATCATTAGAAAATTTCTAGTTTGTTAGAAACTTAAGAGATATGACTTATACAACATTTAAAATTTATATATGCGTATTAATTCCTTTTTTGTTTTTTATTCGCAATTGAAACATAAGGATTAAATAATAATAATAATATTTATAAATGAAAAGAATTTGATTCGATATATTTTTTATAATTCTTCTTTCATGATTTCAAGATCTCATCCTTTTTCCTCTGGTCTAGTTTTGCATTATTCTCATGTTATTTCAATTTCCATACAAAAACATAAAATTCAAAACATTTTTTGGAAAAATTAACCGATTTATTGTGGAGTTAAATATTCTTTATTTTTTAAATTTAATGATTTTTTGTTGAAATAACCTCTTCTCTGTTCTCTATCTAACGAGAGTTGACAAGGCTCCTTTATTATGATAGAAAAACGTTTCAGCATCATGAATTTAGGACGTTATCTTCACTCAAATTCTAACCTGTTCGTCGTTGTCTTCCCTGACGTGCACGCAGTTTGACTCGTTTATACCCTTCTCCATCTTCTTGCGTTGAGAAGCCCTCATGTGACCCAAAAGTTATCGTACCCCTTTGAATGTCTGCTCTATTTCATCTGACGCAGTTCGTCGGCTTTTGAAGCGCCGGAACTAGTTCTAGGCAGCGCAAAATAGTTGCGCAGGCTCTAGGCGACGGAAATAGTTTTCAAGGCATTCTAGTTAGAGGCATTAGTTGGCGAATTCGTGCGAGCTGAAGCAATTGACCCTTAGTCTAATATGTCCAACTCGCGGCTGGTCAGTTGAGTTTCTGGGTTGGGTTATAGACTATGGACGTTTGAAACTCTTTGTACTCTTTTTAAAAAGTGATTTTAGTACCATGCGGGAGTCATCAATGCACCAAGAGAGACTTTAGTGCTACTGAGTTATTAATTTCACACAAAGAGTGGTCTCACACCTTAGCAACTCAACCCCCCCTCTCCACGTCACGGGGGCGACGCGTGCTCAACCTGAGCTCAAGTCGTCGCTCACCGCGAAGAGGCCCGCAAACTTTTGGCGAGGCGACCCGGAGTTGCTAGGGGTTGCTAAAGCCTTGGAGCTGTAGCAACTCGAAAACAACTACAGAGTCGCTTCTCCCTGCTTCCGTCGTCGCTCATGTACCAAGGTGACGAGACGGACTTTCCTGCATGCTGAACTCGGGAAAAAGTGTTGTCACGCACAGAAACGCCGACTGTCGCCACGTGAAGATGCGAGATGTATCTCGCATCTTCACTGTCGATTTTTGAAGCCCCCCAATTTCGTGTCGGCGTCGGCCGACAGTCGCCGTATGTTGCCGAACAGAGAAGGATTTTGTCGCAAGGTGTGAACATGTCTTTGTTGCGAGGTCGGTCGACTGCTCTCTTCACCACCGCTCGTGTCTTTGCGAGCGTTTGTAGTGCTTTATCCCAGATGGTGGAGAAGTCGCGGCGTTGGATGCCGACCGCGGGAATGTTGCTCTCGCTATGTAGTCCGGCTGGTGTGGCAAGAAGTTTGCTGTACACCTCTTTGAATGGAGTTGTACCTCTTGCGGTAGACCTCGCCGAGTTACATGCGATTTTGGCAGCCAGCGTTGGGCTATCCAGTCCGTCCCATGTGGCTCGCATAGTTTTCAAACAATTTGTTAAATCGTCTGATTGGTCGGCTCCGTTTGGGTATCAGTTAGAGGGTGAACGCCTTGGAAAGCTACACATGTGTGCCATAGCGAGTCATCAGTTTGCGCTACAAATGACAGGTAAACCGACCGTCTCTGATGCTTGTGATGGTTCTTAGCACATACGATGTTGTTTAAAAACAACCGTACTGTGCCCTCGGCGATGACGGTGGTCGTTGTCGGGATAAAGTGGGACATTTTGAGATTCCTGTTGAAAACCACGAGGATCGCGTCATATCCCTCGTATATGACCGGTAGTCCAGTAACGAAGTCAACGGAGATGTCCATCCACGGTTCTGTCAATTGGGGAGTGGCTCAAGAAGTCCGAGTGGACGCGTGCAATGGGATTTTTGTCGCAGACGCATGTCACATGATTTATAGAAGTTTGCCACGTCGGTTTGCATCTCGTCCCACCAGTATTACGTTGCCACCTTCTTCAACATCTTGTCTTCTCCCAAAATTCCACCTCGACCAATGTTATGGCACTCCTCAAGTAGCATGCGGTGGAGTTCGATGCTCGAAGGTACGACCACTTGGTGAGTGAATCTCGATCGCCAATAGGTGCATTGTACAAGAACTTGGACTTGTTGCATCCGTCAAGCTAGACATAGCCTTGTACAAATAACTCCACGAGGTACGGATCTTGTTATAGTGGAAGTGTCGTTGCCTAAGCCATTAAGTCGGGTCGGCGGCTGTGTGTATCTGCAAGGTTGGTTTTTCCCGGCCGATTCTCAATATTGTGGTCGAATGCACATTTGAGAAACTTCACCCATCGTGTTTGACGTCGAGTGAGGCTCACCTATGTCGTCAAATATTCCAATGCTTGATGTTCTGAGCGAATGACGCATTGGCAGCATTCAAGATAGCAATACCACATCTTAAATGCGTGTACAATCACTAGTATGTCCTTCTCGTGTACAACGTAATTGAGTTCCGGTTCGCATAACTTTCGTGACATAAACGCGACTGTTTGCCCTCTGCTATTGTGATTATGTAGGAGAACCACGCCAATGGATTGCATGAAGGTGTTTGTAGCCATGACGTAGTCGATCCTTGGATAGGCCAATTGTAGGATAGGCACTATGGTGAGAGCGTTTTGCAAAGCGATGAACCCTTCTTATTCTCAGTCTCCCCACTGTCACTCGTTTCTTTTCGAGTGAGGTCGGAGAGTGGCGCTCACATTCGGGCGTAATCCCCCACGAAACTCCAGTAGTAATTGCGGAAGCCAAGGAAAATTTGGACGTCTTGGACGTTAGTGGGTGTCGACCAACTAGCGACTGCTCCTTGTCTTTTTGGATCCACGGTTATCCGTTCGCCGTTGATGATGTGACCCAAAAACTCGATCGAACAGCAACCGCAGTCACACTTCGAGAGTTTCCTATAGAATTTCTCTTTTTGTAAAACTTCAAGAACTTTTTGAAGATGTCCATTGTGCTCCTCCGGGGCGCGGCTGTGTAGCAGAATGTTGTTGAGATATACCACGAAAAAATCACTGAGGTACGGGTGGAAAACGTTGTTCATTACTATGATGGACGCCGTCCAGGAATTCGTGAGTCCAAACAACAAAATCGTGAACTAAAAATGGTCGTAGCGTGTTCGGAATGCCGACTTCTCAGTGCCAGCGTCTGCCACGCGGATTTGGTGATGACCGCTGCATAGGTCATTTTTAGTGAAGATTTGAGCTCCTCTGAGTTGGTCAAATAGTTCGTCAATTGGGGGGAGAGGATAGTGGTTCTTGATAGTAGCGTCACTCAATGTCTGATAGTCCACGCACATGTGCATCTTGTTCGTTCTTTTTTAACGAACACTGTTATAGTAGCGTATGGTGACGTAGATGGGCTGACCCTTCACCAAGCATCTCATCGAGTTGCTTTTTTAGCTCGGTGAGCTCATGGACACTCATCAGACAAGCTCTTGGAACTGTGGGTCAGCTGCCCGGTTTTAATTGAGGTACGATGGTCGATGGTGCATTGCGATGGCAAGAGTTTTGTTAGTTTATTGGGGAAGACGTCCGCAAACTCTCGGATGAGAGGTACGAACTCCTCTAGAACCATTGCAAATATTGTCCATGCTGATGGGGCAGATGAGGCTGATGAGGCTGATGAGGCGATGAGGCCGATGAGTCAGTTGATGCCACCTTTGCTTCCTCCATTGGCTCTAGATGTACGAGACATGCGTGAGCTCCTCGTCGTATACAATTCTTAGCCTTGTTGAGGGATATCCGCTGCATAGGTTGTCGCTTCTTGGTCATTGTGGTTCCCTCCGATACTTCCACCTCTACCTCCTCTGTTGTCGTCTTCCTCCCCATGCGCGGAAGTTGTGGCTTTGCACCGTTGATGTCCACGTAGCCATTGCCACCGTACTAGTTGATCTGCGGATTCTGCTGGTATAGGAAATCATGTCCGAGAATGATTTTTTTATCACTCATTGGACATGACCTCGAGACCGTTACGTAGTGCAAATCTCCCACCTACTGTCGCAATGGTTCTCAAAGTATCTGTATCTGCAGTCTTCCATCGACGGTTTTTCTTTTAAACACCCCTCGTTTGTTCCGCAAACCCTTCTTTCAAACCATGTTGTTGCTTACAAGACTCTGAGACGCCCCTCTATCCAAGAATTTGGAATAATTTGGGTATTTTTGTGTGACTTTTGCAACCTCAAGATTGCACTTTTAGCAATATCCCTGTTTGGTCATCTTCGTATATCTTGTTGAATTTAGCACTCACAGAAACCCCCTGCTGCGCCTTGAGCTGTTGAGATGGGTGATCTTTGGGTGCAGATCGCTGCTCTGGAAGGAGAATTGCACCTTTCACTCTTGCACTTTGCTGTTCCTAGACTCATTTTTTTTGTGACTTCTCCCCTTTTTGACTTGCTTCATGCTTCGGTAGTTCCGAGCAATGAGCTCGACTGTTGCCCAGTTGTATGAGGTGCGCATATTTTTTCGTTGACAGTGTCCTCTTGCATTGAATTCAAAGAGCTCCCTGACTCGCATTTTCAATTTCCATGATAACTTTGTTTTGGAGGGCACCAGCCGTACGATTACCGAATCCAAGCGTTGTGGTCGGCTCTCTCCATCCTTTCTCCTGCTGCAATTGTTCATTTAGGTTATTTTGGATGCCGAAGATGGCGATCGGTCACTCAATGTCCTGTTTGAGACCGTTGTAGTAAAGACAGAGTTTGTTAGGGATGATGTATACACTATTGATAACCTCGCGGAATCTCCACGTACAATGTGTCACACTACATTGTTGATGGAGGCGCTGGAGTTTGTACCGCATGCCTGACCTTTTGCTTTGCCGTCCAAAATGTGCAAGCATCGTGCACAAGAATTCGCTCTGGTCAGTTGGTGGCATCAGTGCGTTTTGCCGTTGTAGGTTGATCTGCTCGAAGGGTAGGACGCCTACGGTTGACAATGCGAGAGGGGCGCCGTTGGCCGTCGATGAGGTCCCACCGGTATCCTATTGCCGTTGGATGGCTTTTAGGTCGGACCACCAACTCAATGTTGTGCCACGCAGAAGCGCAGCAACGAGGTCAATTTTCTTCCGATCGTCGTTCACTCTAGCAGCGGTGAATTACACCTCCGACCTCGTCAGCCATATCCAAACCGTTAGTCCTTTGGAATTTGTAGCATTGAGCGGTTCTGGGGGGACTGGACGAATATTGGGTTCATTCAAAAGTTGGGTGTTTCCCTTGACGAGCACCGCCTCTCGTGCACTTGCGTTGTGAAGAGCCTCCATTGCGAGATACCTTTGTTGGACCAAATGGATATTGATTCCCTCAAGCATAGAGATACGGTTTGCATGTTCCTCGTTGATCCGTGCCTTTTATTCAGTGCCACCTATCGTTCTCGCTGTAGATGTTGAGGCTATCGGTAGGGGTGGATGGTAGGATTGGCCATCGGCAAACCGTCGGGACTGGCCCAGCTGCCGCATAGCCTGCCACACCAGCATTTGCCGTTGCCTTGGGGATCGCATGCATGGTCACTTTCTGCTCCTCTATCGGCGAAGTCATCGCCGGCGACCGCTGCTGGGCGTTGGGTGTGCTCCCTCAACTCACTAAGTAGTCGTCAAGTCTGCAAAGTCTTGTGGTGTGAAATGTGTTGTTGACTTGCTCAAGGTAGTCCTATGGATGCGTAAAGTACACAAATGCCTCTCGAGCATCGCTACGCTATGATACCAAGTGTTATGCCAAAAGGAGCATGGATGGTGAACAGGTACGAGTTGTGAGACAGAACACAGTTTGAGAATTTGGGACACTTGAGCAATTTGTAATTATCGGTAAGTGTGCTTCGATGACAAGCGTCGAAATGATCAAACGCATACATACAAGTACCGAGGTAAAAATGAGACTGAGTCAGGGTCGTCAAGTCGATTATCAAGCGACGCTTGTGGAGTCGCGTCATGAGTGGTCGGGTTGAGCACTTCCCCCGAGGAATTGGGGGGGCTTCAAAGGTCGATGGTGAAGATGCAAGATGCATCTATATCAATCTTGATAAATCTCGATGTGTTGAGAAGTTGGCCAAAGTTTTGTGACACTTCTGTCAATGTCTCTTCAAAGTGGTCAAAGTTCTCAGAACGTGCACGAAGGAGTTGTTGGATGGAAAGGGCAGGTGGCCAAACTGCCCTTGACCGTCGGAGAAGAAGTCAAGGTCTCAACGTGTGGTGGAAATTTTGTGTATTGACATGAATGCCCACTCGGAGGACTTAGGGACTTGTGTACGCTTGGTACGTAACATTTTCCCACCTATATTTGCCATGCTCAAGAAGCGTTGCATGTCGTTGCTTAAGCATGGAAAAAGCAGGCATGGAGAAGGGTCATGATGGGAGGAGGAGGGAGGGGGGTTGTGCGAACTTTGAGGACAAAGGTGCCGGCCAATGTCCGTTGGACAGAATGTTTGGCGCCAAACATCGTTGGACCCTGCCTCCCAACCCCCGTTATGTCCCAGACATACACGAGTCCCTAAAATCCGTGAGTGGTCATTCTTTCCTTTAATTCATGGCCCACTGCACGACGGCCCTATGAGTCTTACTCTGCTCAAACGAAGGGATTTCGGCCACCTTCGGTGTTCTGTTCCCGAAGGTTGTGAAAACTTGGGCCACTTTCTAGAATGGTCGAGAGAAGTGTCACGCACTGTATCTATGCTTCAACATTGTTCACTGAACTTCTCGACTGCACTTGACTTTGATGAAACCACGCCTTGACATTAAACAAGCCTCCCGAATCCTCGCCGAAGCTTCTTGAAGCATCCAATCAAGGCGCGACCTCACCTGCGTAATTTGACTCGATCACCAAGGACCCAACAGATAACTCATGTTGACTTTCATCATTATATGCATACCTTTGACTTGTTTGGTACTGGTAATCAAAGTACACTTTCTGTGTAGTACAAACTATCAATTTTTCCCAATTCCTCAATTTTTCCACTTCTCTGCACCCATGGTTGTGAACCACCCACTTTTTGCTGGATGTAACAAATGGCATCATACCGTAGCGACGCTACAGGGGCAGCTGACGCATTAACTATGAGGCAACAATCCCACACAAAACTTTAAGCACATCTCCACCATTATCAAGTCCGCAGAATTCACATCGAGAACAGTGAATGGAGCAAGCACACCCTCCTACGGACAGCAGTAACTGGCAAAGACTTAAACTATGGAGGATCAGTAGCGCGCGAGAAATGACTCTCGTCAAACAAATCAGACAGTGGCGGTGACTTGCAGGGAAAATGGCAAAGCACCAATGGCGTCGCCGGCCAGCCCGGTGAAGGACCCCTCGGGCTCGGCGAACCATCCGCCCTAGCCGTTGCTTGTGTGGACTACACCTGGCAGGATGGGAGGTACCAGCCGACAAGCTCACATCAATAACGATTTGTACAAGAGATTTTTTGGACTTGAGAGCCCTATTCCCCATCTACTCTAACAACTCAACGTGGTGACGTAGAAGCCTAGTAAAGTAGTCCTCAATGAGATAAATACTCAACTTTCGAGTGTACCCCACATTCGCCAGGCACTCCTTTAGCAGTTCAGACCCACCAATTCAAATGGGCTGCTGGAAAAGATGTAGCTCACGAGTTTGGAGGTGAACTTCACTGCTATCGGGGTCAACAACGACAAAAAAAAGATTGACCTCACGGCCTCAATTTTGTTTGACACGACTCAAAGTTGATGGTACGATCTCAAGGCCATCCATTCGTAGAAGGAGACCGGTGAAGCTGGATCTACGGCTGTAAGTAAAACTGTGTGGTGCAGCCCGGACAGTGTTTGATCCGTCTCTAGTTGTTCACATCTTTTGTTTTGGACAAATCTGAGACTGGGCATGAGCTTTCTGGTTGCCTCACGCTATGTGAGCAAGAATTTAGAGACAGTCAGTTTGGTGAAGGGAATAACGTC
Source organism: Penium margaritaceum (assembly GCA_023375785.1). NCBI lineage: Eukaryota > Viridiplantae > Streptophyta > Zygnematophyceae > Desmidiales > Peniaceae > Penium > Penium margaritaceum. The sequence continues at coordinate 59,599 of SZWC01013598.1, read as the reverse complement.
ATTTTTCATAAGCTTTTGTACATGGACATGACCTTAACATTTATAACGCTAGTCATGAGCTTTTCAATGTACCAAAAAATGCGTGATTTGGCCAAGCCTAGCTTAAGTTACGCTTGCTGAAGCACATGTCTCACCCACCACAGAAACGCCTAGCGCCTTCGTGGTGCGCACACGCCGTGGCACCTTCCTTCACGTGCGAAGCGCCCTTCCCAAGGTGCAGATCCCTTTGCATGATGGAGGGATCCCCTGCACTCTTCCGATGTACCTCGGCCACTTTTTGGTTGAGTTTGACGATGGGGTGTGACAGGATTTGAAACCTATCCGCGAACCTGCAGTCAGAATTCTGACAAAGTCTCTGCGTACCTCCGGGCAATCATGGGCCCAGTGGCCCTCCTTGCCGCCATTGCGGCACGCACCTTGCCTGGCGCCCTTCTTTCCGCTATCCTTTCCGCCACTTCATTTACCCCACTTCCGCCATCATGCAGTCTGGTGACGAGGACTGATGAGGAAGATGAGGAATCCCAGCACTCTGCCTCGTTGTGGATGTACTCTGCGACCGCACCATAGGTGAGCTTGTCCTCCGGCCATCCTCCTAGGATGGTGATGAGTGGGCCCCAACTGTCAGGTAGGGCCATGAGGAGGGTCATTGCCTGCAGTTGCGTGTCAATCTTCCACCCCACGTCGTTGTGTTGTGAGGCGAGCGACTCGATCTGCTGCATGGCAAAGATGACATCATCTCCCTCCTTGATTCTCACCGTGATGAGCCGCTTCATCGTGAAGATTTTTTTCGCAAGCGACTTGGATTAGCGGATGGCCCAGATTTTTTGCCAACTTTGGCTGCCATCGTGCAGCTTTGGAAGTAGCCCCACTTCAACTCGGTTGTCCCAGCACCAGGAGCATGAGCACACTTGTGTTCTCCTTTTTGCAGGCCTGTTTCTTTGCGCCCGCAGTCGCCTCTGCGAGCACCTCCGTTCCCAACACGACCCCCAAGTAGCCCCTTATGCATGAGATGTAGCTCAAAATGCCACCTCCATAGCCAAAAGCCTATGCCGTCTGCATGCTTTTGGATGGGCTGCGTCTCCTTTTGCGCCATTTGCACAGCTTCTACTCCGACAGGTTCTCAGAACTTCATGGCGACGTTGTCCAAGTTGACACACTATGCGCTACAGAAGACGTGAACATCTTGGAGAGGGTCAATGTGGGCGCATAGCCCTTTATCGGTAAATTTATGTGGTGCAGTCTATACTATTTTGGTCCATCTCTGGTGGTTCACGCCTTTCGTTTTGTCGCCTCTGAGACCTAGAGTGAGCCCTTTTTGTCGCCTCACGCTTTGTGAGCAGGAATTTGGAAACAGTCAGTTTTGCAAAGGGTATAGCGGCATTTTACATTAGTTTTTTTTAACACGGATATGATCTGAAAACTTATGGAAATATTCATAAGCTTTCCGATGCACCAAACCATGGTCGATTTGGCCAAGCATAGCCCAAGTCACACTTGCCAAAGCGTAGGTATAACCGACCACAGAAATGCCTAGCGCCTCCATGGTGCGCACAAGCTATCGCACACGTGTGAAACGCCCTTTCCAAGATGCAGATCACTTTGCACATTATGGAGGAGTCTCCTGCTCTGTTTTGAGACACCTCGGCCCATTTTGGGCTGAGTTTGATGATGGGGTGTGATAGGATTTGAAACCTGTCCGTTGGGTAACAAACTGTACTCATGAGTTTCAGACTCCTAGCCAGGATTTTGGCTAAGTACCTCAATAACAACCTGCACTACTGAATCGGGTGGATATTATCCACCGGATGCCTTGGCAGCCTTCCGGTTCAAAATCCCCATATGGACATTTGTTACTCGTTTCAGTCGATTTTTCACCGGCAGTCGAGTCGCGACCGGCTCCCAGAGCGGCCACTCACATCCCAACTTTAGAAGCTCAAATCTCCCTTGTTATCTTTCCGTCCCTAGTGAAAAAACTTGCACCAGATTCAACGAATCGTCAACTTTCAGATGAAATCCTTCATTTTAGGATCCAAGAAATCCTCAAGCCACTAGATCCAACTGCAATTTTCCTCTCTCTGGCGGCTTGTCGACGCCTCCCAGCACCAAACTTGGGCATGCAGAGGGGCAATTCTTGAACAATGGCTCACGCGACCGCTCTCACATTGTTCACCACAGGTGTTCTACCCCTTGAGTAGATCAATTCAACATGGCATGAATTTCTTATGCCAAAGGAGCTTTGGAAGGAATTCGCGCGTTCCACCCTCGCCTGCTTTGGAAAAATGAATGAGAAGTCAGACTCATTCTACACACTTCAATGCCTGTGTCAACAATCCAGCATGGCAGAAGACATGCAGCAATTTTACAAAATCATCACATGCAATGACCTCGCCTTTGACGAATTGTGTTACTATTACAATGGCCTTAAGCGAGATATCCGGGGAGTCATCGCCTTTTCAAGGACAATGTTCTACGAATGATCAAAACAGCCGATAGCATAAAAAACGCCAACTACAATGCTCGGATGCGGGAATCCAACCGCTGGCAACCCAAAAGCAACAGTTTTTGTCATGGCAGAGGAAAGTCGTAGTCAACAGACATCTAATCTCTGATGTACATTGACATCGTCTGTGTATGCAATGAACGGCCCTCCTGGACTAGCGGAAAGGCGGGACACATCTCGCGCACTTGTTGGAGATGGCATTAACAGGCCAGAAAGGGAGGGGAGGGGAGTCAGAGAGAAAATGAGGAGTTAGGAAACAACAATGGGCAAGAGTAGACAGTGAGGCTCTTTTTCGGCTGGAAAAACATGCATCAATTGATCTCCCATCTGAGCGGCTCACATCGATGAAAACGAGGGTTCATGAGATCGAAAAGTTCAACGAGGTGTACCAGGACGACCAACTGGTGATACCACAACAAGTGCAACCTAGGTGTTGTAAATGTCATACAACGGTACCAACATTAATAGATGGAGGAGCCCTTCACAGTTTCGTAAGCAACGACGTGGTTTGGAAGCTAGGTTTGTAGAAAAGACCCGGGATGTTTGAAGGAAGAAACATCAAGGGACTCCTATAGATCCGTTGAATTTGCAAACCTCTCTGACTGAAAATCGGATATCTGCACGACGTAACAATCCACCAAATAGGCAAAGATAGTAGAGAGGCAAATAAATCATGAGGTTGAACACAGAGAATGCAATGCGACGCAATACAAGCCAATAGATTCTTGTAAGAATGAGACATGATGCAATATGCCACACAAGATTCAAGTAAAGGAGCGGACCGCACAGATGGTGGTGAGGGGAGTGGTTGTGTATCACCATGCAGACCAAAGGTTGTCTGCGTCATGTGGGCATGGCACAGGATAACAAAGAGGCAAACACACCAGGCAGTGGAGAACAAAGGATGCTACACAATGTAATTCATGGAAATCGATTATGATATAGAAGTGGGTTGTAGAAATTTCTAGATCGGTCTGCGTTTAAGGGTGGTGAGACAGCGGCACATGGACCCTTGGCTGGATGCATCATGGAAACACAGCATGGAATAATGATGAAAAAAACACACCTGGAGGTAGGGCAATGAGAATGCTAAACTACATTGTTTATGTTACTTGACTGCGATGTAAGAGAATGGGGCAGAGAATTCTACAAAGGTGTGGATGTGGAGGGTGGTGGGGCTGCGGCTTGCACACCAAGGGCCGGATGCATCACGGGAGCACCGCATTGGATAACAAAGAAAAAAAGCACTATGCAATGCAATGTACGGCATGTAACTCTTACATAGGAGCGGACAAAAAAGAATTATAGAGTAGTGGTGGTAAGGGGGATGGAGGGGCAGCTGCGCGTATATCCACAGCCAGACGCATGACGTGGGCACACCATGGGATAACAAAGAGGCAAAAACACCAGGAATTAGGACATAGAGAACAAAGCACAATGCAATACAAAATACAGAATTCTGATACAAGAGCCATCCGCAAAGAATTATGGAGTGGTGGGGGTGAGGGAGGTGGTGGGACAGGAGCATGCACAATGATAGCCGGGTGCGTCACAGGAACCCCACATGGGACAACAATGATGAAAACTCATGGCAAGTAAGGGCACGGAGAACCCCAAAGGAAAGAAATCAGGGGCAACAATTCCAGTGCACGAGCAGGCTACACAGAATCTTGGATGGGTTGGGATGAGGGGATGGTGGAGCAGCAACACAAATACCGATGAGCCAGACGTTTCATGGGGGCACGCCATAAGCTAACAAAGAGGCAAATGCACTGGCAAGTGGGGCATGAAGAACACTATGTCATTCAATTTATGGCACGTAATTCCAATGTAGTAGCAGGTCACGGTGGGGTTCAGGGGGGTAGAGGGGCATTGGCACACACACCCATGGCCACATACCCCAAAGGGGTATCGCATGGAGAAACAAAGAGATGAATGCAACAACAGGAAGGGTACAGAGAGTACTATGTGAAGAAAATTATGGCACGAGATTCCAAATTTGGAGCACAGCCCAAAAAATGATGGAGAGACAGGTGTCATGAGGGTCGTGGGGTCGCGGCATGCATATCCACAGCCAGATAAGTAACGGGTGAACCACGAGGGATAACAAAGAGATGAATGTAACCACAGTGGAACAGTGGGGGTCAGGGGGTGGTGGGGCAACGACACGCACAACCACAGCCGGATGCTTCACAAGGACATTGCATAGGAGAAAAAAGAGGCAAATTTACCAAGAGGTATGGCACGGATAATGGTGCGTGAAACAATGTACGACATGTAATTCCGATACAGGAGGGGGTACAGAGAGTTCTTGAGTGGTGGAGTAAAGGGGGTGGTTGAGCAGCGACACACATACCCATGGTCAGATGCATCAGGGGGGCACCGCACATGAAAACAAAGAGATTAGTGCATTTGGAGATGGGGTATAGAGAATGCTATGTAACATAATTTACGGTTTGAGATTTCAATGCAGGCGCAGGCCACAGGGAATTCAGGAGGTAGGACATACAGAATGTTATGCAATGAAGTATACGACATGTGATTCTGGTACACGCACGGCCTGCAGAGAATTCTAGAGCATAGGGGTGAAGGCGCTGGTGGGATAGAAGCGCGTACAACCACGGCCAGAATTGTCACGGGGGCACTGGACGGGATAATGAAGGGGTGAACACACCAAGAGGTAGGACACGGAGAAGGCTACATGGCACAATTTTGGGCACACATTTCTGATACAACAGAATTCTGCAGAGAATTCTGGAGTGGTTGGGGTGAGGGGGGAAGGTGGGGCAGCGGTGCACACACCCACAAGAGGATGCATCACAGAGGCATCACACGGGATAAAAAAGGAGCAGAATCACCGGGAGGTAGTTATTGCAAGTGCGTGGTAGATATTGCACATGATTCCAGTTGATCAGAACTCGTTGCAAGTTACTCCATGTGACTGGAAAGTGTCGGAAGCGATTGTAGATCATCGGAAGTGGGATTGGGAGTGATTGCAAGTGGTTGCAAATTACATAAAATGATTGCGAGAGGTTTTATAAGATTTTAGGTGTCCATGCATGATTGCATATGATTGAAAATAGTTACAAGTGATTGCAAAGTGTTTTCAATGATCGTATGTGCTTGTAAGTAATTGGTAGTCATTGGAAATGAATGCATGTGATTGAGAATTATAGCAGTTTATTGCAATGATTGGAAATGACTACAGGTCATTTGTAGGTAGATGCAATGACTGTAATTGATTGAAATTGAGTGGCAGATATTGCACATGATAACAGTTTATTCACATTAATTGCAAGTCACGTCACGTGACTATTTTTTTTAAGAGACTGCAGATCATTGCAAGTGACATCGGAAGCAATTGCAACTGGTTGCAAGTGCTAGAAAATGATCGCAAGTGATGAAAACTAATTGCAGGTGTATGTTTATGATTTTATATAACTGCAAATATTTTCAAGTGATTGCAATCAATTGTAAATGACCGTGTGTGATTGAAAATGGTTGCTATTTATTGCACATAAGTGCAAATGATTGAGAATTATTGCATTTCTTTGCACTGATTGCAAATTTTTACAGGTGATTGTAAATGCATTCAATTATTGCAAGTGATTGAAGGTGCCAACAGGCGCTTGCAAATGACTAGAAGTGATAAAAATTAGTCGCAAGTTGAATACAGGTGAGTACAAGTCATTGGGTGACTGGTCTAAGGAATTTTCACATCGTTTGGGTTTGTGAAATACTACAAAATCCAATTCATTACTCCTTCTTACAACAACCATGGGCCACGTTGTGACTGAGAGCAAGTGGGGCGGTGGGTAGTGGTATCGGGTTCAAATGTTCCTATCTCTGGGTAGCACATCATGTGAATGTTTGTGCCAAATCTAAAGATGCAATCCGTTAGCTACTAACAAAAGAAGAAGACATTTCCCAGCAGAGCAGGGAGAGGCGATGCATTTTCATATTATCCTAACCGATGCATGCCTTTCTTCATGTTTCTGCGCCATCTCTCCCTTTTGTCCAAAAGACGGACTGTCAACCTTGAAAACATTTGCATACTTCATGCTGTCCGTCCGCTGTTAGGTTTGGCTATACACTTTTTCCATTGACGATGGTCAGCAATGCAACTGTATTTTCTTCCATCTAAAGGACCAGTTCTGATCACTAGGAGACCCAGTTACTCATCTCAGAAAAGACAAACGACATCTCAGAAGACTGAGCTTTCCACAGGATGGGATTGCAGATGAGATTCTTAAACTAGCGTACATGGAGTCTTGGTAACTTTCCATGTACTTATGGAACAATGGACAAGATTTTGTGTATTGTGAGGTTGCATGTATCCCTTCTAACATTTGGAGGTGAATATGCTCCATAGGAATCATGATTTTTTAAAACCATCTTGTCGTTGACCGAGGTACACTGATGGGTTGTGCAATGAATATTGTGGGCTAGTCACGCAAACTAGGTTGGAAAACCAATCTATTTCTCAAACAAGAACGCGCCAAAAGACCACGCAATTGACTGAACAACCCTAGGGGCGGTCTTTGCAGCTTCCTGCAATTGACTAAAAGGGGTAAACCTCCAGGAGTTAATTTTTTCTTTGATGCATGTGTTTTGTGTCCATGCAGCCACTAAGTGGTTTTTTCCTTAAAGATCAGGCCACAGTGGCTACTTGCTCTGGGTTTTCTCGTGACCATTGTTGAAGCCCTGGCCGACGCTTCCTTCCAAGAGCTCGTAGTTGCACCCGCATCTACCAACGGTCCAACATCATGTCCAGTCACCCCAAATCGAAACACTCGATAATGAGTGTAAAAGGCTGGCACATACGGTGAGGAACCTTCGAAGAAAAGATATCGGACCTTTCATTATGTTTCCTAGAAATTGCTAGCCATTATCATGTACACAGTGGCTTCAATGTACATGAATGCAAGAATTTCACAGATATTTCTTGATTATGGATGCTTTCAAAAAAAATCATCTATAAAGTATAGGAATTCTGTTTCCGATCACTTCAGCATATGTTTTCCCACGACAAAACCCAGTTCCGTACTTTCTGAAATCTAATGCTATGTCTGTAATATGGAGAAAAATGTATATGTATGTATATATACATACTTGATTTTTTGAACACCTAATGAGGCTCTTTTGCTTGCAAATGATTGACCTGATGCTCGAACGGTCAAGCGCGACGTCCCCCCCCCCCCCCCCCCGCCGCCGATTGGACTGAATCGGGGTTCTGTATCGGGTGTCATAAACAGAGGAGATCCAAACTCGTACACAATTGTAGACATACACTTGTGTTGCTTTTGAGCCGATTCATGATACCTCGCCGATCCCATATCCCACTACACAAGCTCAATTTATCCATTGGATTATGAAAATCAACAACTTTAATCGACTTTAGGCTCCCAAAGAAGGAATACATGTGTTTTATCACGGCTGCCTACCCACTTCAGTTGCCGATACAATCGGTAGATACACTTTTCACTCGTACTCGAAGTACGAGTGTATCAGGGGTTTGTATTGGGCATTGTATCTGGGGAGTTGACTTTGTTTCCATGTGTACAAATACACTTGTGTATGCTTTTGATTTCATGCAAGATGCACCCCCCGATACACACCCCCAATACACTTGAGGTGTTTTTGGAGGGGGGGGGGGGGGTTGGGGAGGGACTTCATATCGGGGTGCCATTTTCACCCTTACTAAAGCAAATCGTGCGCATAAGAAACTTCTTGTTTTTTTGCTTTCGAGACAACACACTCGAGTATTCTCTTGGTTGTCTATCCGCTTCACTTACAGATACACTAAGCAGATTAACTTCTCACTTTCTGGAGGGGGGGGGGGGGGGGGGGCAAGGACATGCAGCTGGGGTACCAGATTGTACCACAAAACGTGCAAAAAGTGAATTTTACGCGTACGCAAGGTCTAACATTTTCTACTTCTTCTGAACCTTTGACATGTTATGATCCGCAGTTCGCATTGACTTTCATATTCTTTGGAAAGAATACACACATGTATTCTTTTGGATGTATATCTGCTACATGTGTGGATACACACAGCAAATACACTTCTACGTTTTAAGGAGGGGGGGGGGAGGTGGGGGGACAAGTCGTCCTCTCCCCCCCCCCCCCCTCGAGGAGTAGATGTATTGGTGGCGTGCATTCGGAGGTGTATCTGAAGGGGTATAATTTTTTAAACAAGTGTATGTATACACTTGTGTATGATTTTGATGGTGCTAAAGATACAAACCTCGATACACTCCCCCAATGCATTTCAGGTGTTGGGGGGGTGGGGGGGGGGGTGGAGTGAGACAGCAAAATACATATGTATACAATGTCAAGGATCTCTAAGATACACTACCCGATACATAGTCCAAATACATTCAATCTGTAGGTGGGGGGAGGAAAGCATCAACTTTGAGTGAACCACGTTCACGACACTTGCAAACTTGAAGAAAAGTGACCGCATGTCCTGTTCGCTTGCGAGTAGAAATCTCTACACTGTTTCTTGGATTAGTCCACATGCTGCGTATGACAGATGTACCCTGATTGACTTCAAAGAACAGAAACAAGTTAGTTTGAAAAATATTAAGTATATTTCTAAATTGACAAAAACTACTTATTTGAAATTACTTTTTCTATTACCCTTATTTAATCTGAAATCACAATTAAACTTGTTAACTAAGAACATAGTGATGTAACAAGTCCGCATATGCTCGTAAACGTCTCGGAAGTGAAGGTAATGGAAGTGAAGTATACATATGTAATCAATTGTATCAAAATGAAGTGATAAACCAGATCTCTCCGACATCTACGATGCGTATCTTCAACTATGAAAGGGATCTATAGCACCATGCCTTAGCCACAATAAGAAACTGCTGCAAGAAGCCGGTGCCACACATGCCCGCCACAGCATAACGCCAAAGCAAGATGCCGCTACTGCAAAAATCCACTGCGGCCAATGTAAGAAGCCATTACTGCCAATGCAAGAGGCCGGTGCTACGAGAAGACGCTGCCACCGATGCAAGAAGACACTGCCTTTGATACAAGAATCAGCTCCAGAAGATATAGGAATCTTGAAGACAACATTGCAAGATGCCGCTGTAAGAAAGATGTTGTTGCTGCCGCGATAATTCCTTGCCATAAGAAGTTGTCGCTGCAAGAAGCTACAGCCACAAGAAATGGACGCCAGAAAGAGCCACCTCTACCACAAAAAGACACCTCCAGCACAAGAAGTGCTCTCACGCAACACGCGTGTAAGGAAGTGTTCACCAGATCCTTATGATGATGCACGAGGTTGTGTAGGATGACCAACTGGCTTTTTGACTCATGTGCCGGTTTTCTCCTCACCCACAAAAAGCACGTGTACCAACTTCCAGTGAGTATTTCGGACACAAGTATTTCTGGTGAGATGGAAAAGCCAGTGCAAGTTCTTGTGATTGCTCCTAATGACTCTCATCCTCATGATGATGGGGCAACTGGGAGCCCTTGTACCCTTGCCGCTGAAGCTAGCAAGGATTTTAGCCAAGTGCCCGCTGCCACTCCAGCACCTATACATCTCATCCGTATATCATATACTATGGGGCAAGGGGATGGAATCATCCGCATGGAGTGTAGGTACTAGAACAGCCAGAGAGGATAGTCAGCATAAGAAAATTCTCCTTGACAAGGTCCTCAATCGCAGCAAGCTTGTCAGCCAAAGCTTTCACCATGCTTAGATAATCAATTATGGAGCCAGACTCATCCATCTTCACATATGAAAGCGACAGCGGAGCTGCATGTTCATGAGGATTGGCATGGAAGCATCAGTGCAGTCAAGCTTGTTCCAAACCTCTCTGATGATTCCGTGGACAAGGAGCTGCTACCGTTTGGTGTGGTGGAGGTAAATGGTGGCGGGGAGGCGATCCCGCTTCTCACGGTGGGTACGGGCCTCGGCAGTCGAGAGGAAGGATTCAACAAATTCAGCCCTCGCTCACGTGGCTCCAGAGTCCCTTCTCCATCAGCACCATCTCCTTGTTGTTGCTCCAGTTGAAGAATTTCTTGCCTTTGAACTTGGGAATGTTGACGCCAACAGCCAGAGATGCGGATGTTGCCATGCTGACTGCAACGTTGGTCCACAAACGACCTCTCTCACACACCAGCATGCAAGGGATGCCTCAAGGGTGAGGCGTGGTCTTATTCTAGCTCTGATGCAACTAATACAGACCTAGGCAGCCCTCGTGGAGGAGATCAGGCTCACCAAGAGCCGCTAGGCATGACCTATAGCATGTGAGAGACAAGCTATACATTGCAGAAACAAAAATACGAAAGCTTGTAGGATTTTGTAGAGAGCGTAAATTGCTGGTTCACTTCATGGATGAGAAATCAATTTACCACAGTTGCCTAACAAGCCCAAGTATGCTTCATTTTATGCATGGCGGTGGAAGAACTACTTTGTCAAATTCACCTCCTAGCACACTCCTAGCCTATTGGAATGAGCGGCAGACACACTCTCCCACAAGAGAATTACCATTCCTACCATGTGCACAACCAATAGTCTTGGTGGGGACCTTCCTTGAAGTTCCCTGAGGATCCTCCTGCCACCATTGTACCTTGAGGGCCACTCCAATTCTCCCTGGCCAATAATTTTGGCCGTCATTGGTGCTGGTTGTGCAGGAGCTGTCACTTGAACTGGACCCATTGCTCCCAAACCTTGAAAATCCATATCTCCCTCAAACAAACTCTGAATCAAGTTCTGTAAATTGCTACAGAACCAGGAAGAAATCTGTTGTGCATGATGAATTTTATCAAGAAATCCACTTTGGTCACTTTTGGACACCCTACATCCATCATTCTCCCATTTTGTGAGAACAACACAAGTTCACAATATGTCCTCGGCTGTTGAAAGCGACGTGCTGCTAGCAGCTTGGTCAGCAAATCTGCCAGCATCATGCTTGAGGGGCAGAACTTTGCCACCACCGTGCCTTGTGCACCACCTTCTTTGCCAAGAGCTCGTGGAAGAAGTGGCAGTGCAGATCAATGTTTGTTGTACGGGCATGGAACTCTGCGTTCTTTGTGAGGGCGATGCCACTCATGTTTTCACAATATATTTTCATTGCTCTTGTCTGCTGTTACCCAAGAATTTCCAGCACCTCATGCAGCCACACTGTTTCCTTTTCTGCTTCTCTCATGGGGATGTACTCTGCCTTGTTCAAGGAGGGAGCAACATACTCTTGCTTCTTTCTCCTCTAGCTGATTGCTGCTCCTCCAAGAGAAAACACAAAACCACAAGTCAATCTCCTTGTGTCCATGTTTCTTCCCCAATCTCCGTCACTCTAGCCTATGAGGATGGGGTTGTTCTAGCTACTGACGGTGAGGCTAAGGCTGTTGCTGCTGTCGAGGTAGCACAGCACGCACTTGAACGCTTCCTAATGTGGAACACCCGGGTCAGCGTAGAACTTGCTCACTGCTCCCATTGCTTGGCTGATGTTGAGGCGCGTGTTGATGGCTGCATACATAAGGCTCTCAACTGCTGATGCGTATGGTACCGCCTCCATGCAGCTGCTCTGTTGCTTGCCGTAAGGAGCCTGCGTGAGGCCTAGCTTCGAGTCCACTTCCAACGGTTTTGCCACCTTTCGTGCACCTCGCATGTAGAAGCACTTGGCGAAGTTGCTCATGTATGTGCCCTGTGACAGCTCCATGGTCTACTAATGTCAATCATGCATGACTTGGAGACCCAGGTAGTAGCTTAGCTTTTCCATGTCCTTCAAGTCAAACCTGGCTGCAAGGGACTGCTTAGAATCGTTCAGGAGAGACTTTGAGTCAGAGGCAAAAAGCAAGTCATCAACATAGAGCAGGATGATGACCTGGCTTGCGTCTTATGTCCCCCCATAGACTGCATGATCTACCTCACTGCATAGAAAACCAAGGCTAGCCAGCTGCTCTTCCATCATGTGGTACCATGCCGCTGCGCTTGCTTCAGACCGTAGAGTGCCTTCACAAGCTTGCACACATGGTCCTCCTGCCCTTCCACCACATATCCCTCTGGCTGCTCCATGTGTACATTCTCCTCAAGGTCACCATTCATAAATGCACACGTCACATCCATTTGGTGCAATTCCCAGTCCATGGCAGCAGAAAGAGCACGGATTTCAAGGATCGGGGGGAACTGTAGGACAGGTGTGAACGTCTTGTTGTAATCCACACCCTCTTTCTGTGCTTACCCCTTCCCAACCAGCCGTGCTTTGTGCCTGAGCACCTTACCATCAGAACCGAGGTTGTGCCGGAAGATCCACCCTCAGCCAATCACCCGGCTACCACATGGATTTTCCTTGAGATTCCAGGTCTTGTTCTTCATGATTGCCTTGTACTCCTCGGCTGATGCGGTACATCAAGCTCCTGCATTGTCACTGCACATGGCTTTGCTGAATTTGCTAAGTCTTTGGAAATGGAGAGGAAGAGGAGCTCCAGGTCAGAACACTTCTCTGAAGATGAAAATTGGCACAGGTTCAGCAGCTGCTCCAGTGGCCTCTGTCTGCTTACAAGGCACTCGGATCGCCACAGCAGCTCCATGGGACCATCCTTACCATAGTTCAGGTGTGCAGACCTCCGTCGCAGCTGCTGCTGCTTGCTTGGCTGCTCCTCCTTGCCTTATTCGGTTGCCGACTGGTTCGCGTCCTCAGCTGCAGGCACTTCGTCTCCCACTGGCTATAGAGCCGGTGCAATCATGACTACTTCCATGGGGCTCCATTTCCAGCTCTTCATGTCCTCCTTGAATGCCATGTCACACCTGCAGGGGATCTTGCATGTGGGGAGGTTGTAGAGGTGGTATCTCATGGTGTCGTAACTAAGGAAGATAGCCTTCACATCCTTGGCAACCAGCTTGTTGCGATTAGCAGTGGGTACATGGACGAATGCGCCGTACCCAAACACCTGTAGGTGCGTAACAATCAGCTTGCGTCCCATCCATGTCTCCTCCTGCGTCATCAGCGGCACATCATATTTCGGGATTTGCCTTTTCAGCTATATACAGTGTTGACTTCCTCCACCCTGAATGTTGGTGGAAGCTTAGCGTCCTTCAGCATGTGGTGGGCAGGCTCCATGAGCATGCAGTTGGCATGCTTAGCCACGCCGTGCAGCTGCGGTGTTGTGGATGGCATCACCTTGTGTCGGATCCCGCGGTTCTTGAGGAAGTCGCAAAAGTTATTGGAGAGATACTCGCAACCGCCATCGTTGCAAAGCACCTTCAGACGCTTTCCACTCTCATTCTTTGCAGCAGCCACCCATGCCTTGAATACATTAAAACACTTATCCTTCCCAGCCAGAAAGAGCACCCACGTCTTCTATGACTTGGCATAAATGAACATGACAAAGTAAAGCTTGCGGAACAAGGAATGTAATGGCATGGGACCACACACGTCAGAGTGCACACGAGAGAGAAGTTCACCTGCCGCCTTTCCCTCCCTAGTGAATGGAGAGCAAACTTGCTTCCCTTTGATGTAATTCTCCCAGGCCAATGCACCAGGCTGCTTCACCTACTTCAGCTGCAGGCCGCACACCATCTGCTCCACTGAGATGATTGTGCCGAAGCTGAGGTGTCCAAGTCGGCGATGCCACAGGCCAATGTCTTTTTCTCCCATTCTCGCAGCTGCCGCTGAGGTAGCTCCCTTCTTCGATGCCACAAAAAGATGGTAGAGGCCATCATCATTGTCCGCCTTTGCAAGCACCTGGCCTGCACGTGCTGAGATGGTGCAGCCACCATTCTCAAAATGGACCTTCAGGCCTTGGGAGATGAGAAAAACAGAAAGAAGATTAGCTTCCAGTCCCAGAACATGGACCACCCCCTTCACACAACGTTCCATGTGCTTCCCCTAGACAGAAGCACAAAAAAAAACTGCACCCTCTCACAACCCCATCTGCAGATAAATTGTCAACCATGTACACCCGGTGTGGTTCAATAGCAGTGTAGACAACGAACCACTCCTGGTGACAGGTCATGTGCCGAGTGGCTCCCAAGTCGATGATCCAGAATAAGGTAGTGTTGGCAAAGACGTGCAGGATCCGGATGATGGTCATGAATCCACTCTCCCAATCAATGGCGTTGACGGAGGCGTTAGACTATTTCCCCTCTCCCACCCCAGACGCAAGGTTTGCCTTCTTCTTGTGGCATTCACACACCCAATGGCCTGGATTCTTGCAGTAGTGGCACTTTTCCTCCTTCTTCCCTCCACCTCTGCTACCGTTGGTTGATGCAGCACCACCCCCATGACTCATGTTGGTGACGAGGCCTACGTCAACTCCGCATCCTCCTCCCTCTCTGCGGCGCTCCTCCTCAAACAACAGGCTGTCCTCCGTATCACCGAGTGAGAATCTGTTGTCAGGCTGGTCCAGGGTAACAATGAGAGGAGTGTAGTTGCTAGGAAGGCCAAAGAGGATGTTCAACATGAGAATACGTTTGTTGACAGGGTCCTCAATTGTAGCAATCTGGTCACCCAAAGCTTTCACCATAGTGAGATGATAAATCATGGAGCCCAACTCATCCATCTTCACGGTGTGAAAGCGACGACGTAACTGCATGTTCTTGAGAATTCAATCGGAAACATAAGTGGACCTAAGCTTGTTCCAGACCTCTTTTAAGGTGAAGATGTCATGGACAAGGAGTTGTTGCTGATTGATGAGGTGGAGGTAGATGGTGGCGAGGGTGCGATCCTGCTTCTTGTAATTGGTACGGGCCTTGGCAGTGGAGAGGGAGGATTCCACGGAGTTAGCCTCACTCACGTGGCTCCAGACTCCCTTCTCCATCAGAACCATCTTTATGCTGTTGTTCCAGTTTAAGAAGTTCTTGCCTTCAAGCTTGGCGATGTTGACGCCGACCACCACAGAAGTGAATGTTGCCATGCTGACTTCAACATTGGCCCACAAACGGCCTCTCTCACACACTGGCGTACAAGGGATGCCTCGAGGTTGCAGCAAGGTCTTGTTCTAGCTTTGATGCCACTGATAGAGACTTAGGCAGCCCTCAGGGAGGTGATCAGGCTCACCAAGAGCCCCTAGGCAGGACGAATTGTATGTGAGAGACAAGTTGCAGGTTGCAAAGACAAAAATACGGAAGCGTGTGAAGTTGTGTAGGTGGTGTGGAAGAACGTGGGAAGAACGTGGTTTTGAAGCTGGCTTTGAAGACCAAACATTGTGTGTTCAAAGGAATAAACTTCAATGGACGCTTTTCTATCTTTCGATTTTGCAAACTACTCAAGTTGTAAGTCAAGGAGCAGTAGGATGTAACAATCTGGATGATTGGCCACAAAAGTGACCACAAAATCATGTACAGACAAGACTTACAGTACTGGATCAATCCCAAGTAGACTTGACCGAGTTATGGATAATCATCCCATTTTAATACACTACGATACCCAACCTGTTTGTAGCACATCCTGTATTAGTATAGGATAAATTGAACCAGGGGCCCGAGTTCTTCTTTACTCCCTATGGGAGGACCCGCTTTCTCGAGGCATCAGCGCCGAGGTCCGCATTTGGGCGGTGAACAATGCGGGGCCCGCTGGCTTGTTTTGCGATTCGAGATGGCTGGTGTCGCTACCGGTCAATGACTGCTCCCTTGCAAAGGACTTGCTTGGCACTGCTAATTGGCATAGCTGAATTCCACAATGAAAGGTTTGTCCAGAATGTAATGGAAAACATACATCTCTATTACAAACTCAATTGCACAGAGGTTTTCGATCTTCGAGCCTCATTAGGAACCACCCAGCTGTCCAGCAGATCGCTTTTTGATCCTTGCGATCATGAAATCCGATGTGCGAACGTACTGAACGAGTGAGAGGCATGATGCTTTTGGAATTGGATTAATCCCTTCTGCAACATGGCAGTATTCTGACTCACAGGAAACAGCCGAAGGGTCCCCTTGCTGGTCAGATTGGCCGGTAGGGCTCCATTGCTGGCGAGATTGGCCGTCAGGGCCCCATGGTTGATGAAAGAGAAAAAAGGGCCTTGTTGTTGAGCCGCAGGACAGACCAGGGCCCTTAGGTCGGACTGCCCCTAAGTATACTTCCCAGAAGCTTACATGGAGATGTTCAATTTTTAAACACTAGGTATTTAGTAGAAATCACCTGAAATTTTTCTACATCAAAATTTTCAGTCCATGTTTCCGAATTTAACCTTTTCAAGTCAGAATGAAATTTCATGCATTTAAAGTTTTCTTCAGCCTATATATGTCCATTAAGTTATGCATCATTGTTTTGGTCTGTCGTATAACATAAAGCTAGTGCTCCTGAACGCCTCAATTCCTTCAGTAACCGTCCATATGACACCTTGGGTCGATATCCAGATAGGGGTATGGTCGCCATTTTTTCAAAGCCCCCACCCCCCCCCCCCCCCCCCCCTTGCGCAAAACCCCCGAGTGTCTTTGGGAACTATATCAGGGAGTGTATCGGGGAAACAAAGTTTGTTTTGACTTGTGTATCGGCATTTCCTCACCTCCCCCCAAATACACTATTTAAAAAAAGAAGGCTCCTCTAGCTACACTCTCTGATACACATCCCAAATAAACTTGCGACTGTTTGGGGGGAAGGGGGGATCTGCATATAAGGACCCCCCTTGAATTTGACGAGTGTATTGGAGGAGTGTAGCAGGGAGTGTATCTGGTTTACAACAAGAAAAAAGAAAAGAAAAAAAGAGACCTGTGTACATTTACATTAAGTACTCGTAAGCTGTCAATTCCTAGCATCCAACGTCTCTTGCTTGATCTATGTTACCAGCTATAAGGTTGTACACAAACAGTTCAGTGTACTTCAACCCTGCCGCAACGGGACCCCTATCCCACCCCCCCCCCCCCCCCCCCCCCCCCAC
>SZWC01013596.1:0-18978 GCA_023375785.1 Penium margaritaceum | reverse complement strand
CCCCCATCCCCTCCCCCACACACACACACACACACACACATAATCTCTCTATGTTCCTCCCTCTTCCTCATTCTTACATCATTATTGTCCTCTTTTTCTGCTCTCTCTTGCTCTCTCTCTCTCTCTCTCTCTCTCTCTCTCTCTCTCTCTCTCTCTCTCTCTCTCTCTCTCTATATATATATATATATATATTTATATATATATATATATATCTATCTATCTATCTATCTATCTATCTATCTATCTCTCTATCGCTCCCTACCCCCTCCCTCTCTCTCTCTTTCTCTCTCTGCATCTCCCTCCATCTCTCCCTCTTTCTATCGCAATTTCTCTTCATCAGCTCTCTCTCCATGCGCCTGTCTTGCTTGTCTTAATCCTCAGCCTGTACTGTCTACATTACAGGCCTGGGCAGCCCGCCCAACGTTTTTTGTGCCCCAGCTTGAGTGGTAGTCCATGTTACTCCATGATGTCCCCTGTTGCTCCTTCATTGCCTCCTTTCTTGCTCAAGATCCAATTCGCATCCGCAGTGTTGCTCGTGGAAGCTGTCAATTTTTTGTCTCACCACCTTCTTCCGGTCTATGTTTCCATGGATTGGTGAGCCCGTTCTCTTTTTTTCTCTGGATTTTACCTATTTTTCTCTTATTCAACCAGTGTCAGTCTTCTGGTCCACTGTTGACTATCGGTCGGTCTGCCCTTGGTTATTTGGTGGTCTGTCTTTCGGTCGCCGGCCGGTAGGTTGTCTATCTATCATGATGGTGGCAGGAATTCGTAGTCGACGGAAAGCTCTGCAGCAATGGAGATCGCCGCCGACAGTAAAGAGGGTCAACAGCTCTGCTTGACTTGCGGAAAGCCGGGTCACACATACTACTCATGTCGGCGATGGCAACAATGGACTAAATAGAGAGAAAAAAGAAACGGTAGAGGGCAGGGGTAGGCAGCAAACCTCCTTTTGGTAAAAAGAATCTTTGTCAACCGATCGCACATCTGAATGGTTCACGATGCTACAGACACGAGTTTTTGAGATTACAAAGTTCAAGGAGGGGTACGAGGACGGCCAATAGGCAACACTACTACGGGTGTAACAGAGGGGTTACAAAATTCATAGAATGGTAATGGCATTGTTTCATGTTTGTGCTTCTCACAATATTATCAGCAACGAGATGAAGTTGAAGACCAAACCAGGGGTGTTTGAAGGAGAACATGTTAACGGTTGAAAACGTATATGTCAACCTATTGAACCTCTCTGACTATCATTTGGGGAGTTGAAAGATGTAACAAAATGGAAGACTTGTCCAATGAGCGAACACAAAGTTATCATTGGGAAATAAATCCTGTACCAGCACAATCTTCAAGTGGAATGGAACAGCGCCGTAGTCAGTGTGAATACCAACGCTAGAAAATGACAGCTGTCTCTGGTCGAGCGGTTTCTGATACGACAATGCTTATGGGAAGCAATGGAGGTGGAAGCAACAAAGTTGTAGCAACTGCACAATGACAATGCACGAGACCCATCTTGTTTGACGTGGTTGAAAAACATCTTTGATGAGAAGCTCATGCATGGCTGGTCCATGTTGAAACTGGAAAAGAGGGTGAAATCTGTTGTTATTTGGATGCCCCCTGGCCACTAGTCTCCAGAGTTGGCAGGTAGTGGACAGACCAGGTATGCACTGCTCATATGGAGCAAGTCCCCTGGGTCTGGTCCAACAGGCCAGGCATGCACTGTCCTTGTTCAAGGATAAATCCCCTGGGTTTCTAATGATGGCTGTTCAGATTGTCAATGTGACCGTACCGATGGAATGTGCAGGTGTCAACTCAACAGCTATCCCAGTTTTGGGCTGATCCAACGGTCGGATTGGAAGATGCAAGATGTGCCTTGGATCAGGGGATGACTTCCCTGATTGAGGGGATGACCACCTTAATTTAAGGAGTGACATCGGCCGAGGCGCGAGCGCTTTGGCTTAGCCGAGGCGCGTGCCCTTCGGCTGCCAAAGGCACTCCTCAGCTGTTTATGCCTTGTACTTGCCATTGTCTCAACTACTCCTTCACTTGATGTCTCTTTTTGAGTTGTGCGCTTGAGACTGAGCTTGATATAAACTGCTAAGGTGGTTACAATCTTGCTCGTGTAAGAGTGCTGACTTCATTTGTTGGGCTCTCACACCAAGGAAGAAGAAGGCTTAGGGCGCGGGAGCCCCTAAGACCTTGAGCGAAAGCACCTGGGTAACTAGGTCTCACCAGAGGCATAGCCAATTCCTTGGGGTTGATCGTGATCCTTGGGTGAGATTCCCTTGGACGGTCGGCAGTTGCCATTGTGACTGCGTTGTTTTCTAGACCGGAGCCTCAGGCCACGTGACTCAGGAATGACGAAAGGGTTATGGGCCCACGCCTAGTGTGAGACTTAGTTGCGAAAAGCATACAGGTTGCTCAGTAGCTCAGCAAACGTGAGGAGCGCAGATGCTCCATCACACCTGCAGGTGCTCCTCATCGGCCCTCCGTCCAAGACCTCTCATCAGCCTGACATCGGCTCCATCAGCCTGACATCGGTATCAACGGCAGGTGTAGCAACGCGGCCTCAACCGAAGCAGATTCGACTCAACGGCAGGTTCCATGGCTCCACCTACCGCCGAGGAGAAAGGCAAGAGTGTCGTCAAGGAAGGCTCGTTGACCAGCACACCTGTGGCCACCACTGGAGATGTGACGTCCACAGTAGAGGTAGGGAGTGGCATTCATGCACCCATCCCTAAATTCAATGGGACAGGGTTCTCGCTCTGGAAGTGGCAGTTTGATATCATTGTCGATGACCATGATCTCCTCCCCTACTTCACAGGGGAGGCTGCCCAACCACTTTCGTCCCAACCAGAGGAGCTCGTAGTGTGGAAGCGGGCCAAGAAGAAATGCATGGCCATTCTGGTTTTAGCACTGCAGCAGTATCTGCTCTCTCATATCTCCGGCCTCACAAACGCAGCTGAGGCATACAAGAAACTCATACAGAATGGTGATTCGTGCCAGAGTCAAGTGCAAAGGCCCCTGACGTAAGGACTGCATTTCCAGTGCCACTTATGCCATGTGCCATCAGTGCTTGAAGCGTCGCTTATGCCATGTGCCATCGAGAGTTTTCTTCGAGGGAAGTTCTTGAACTTTTATCTATCAAATGTTTCTGAAAAACTCCCAAAGTTTGAATATGGTGTGTCATTTTGATTGAGCTCTTGGGTTGTATCATCTATGGCAGATAGATCAGCAGGATCTTAAAAAGGTGGCAAAAGTCGCTGATTGGCTGACATCCACCAATTCCCAAGAAGTCAAAGATTTTTTGGGTTTCCAAAATGACTTCCGTCAATTCATACAGGATTACACTAATGTGTCAATACTTCTCTTCAATATCTCACACGTAAAGCCACTCAGTGGAGTTGAGGTGAGAGAAAATGTAAAGCATTCAATCCTTTGAGAAATGCATTAGCTTTGACGCGGACAAGGCGGAGGGCATTTTTGTAGCGTTCAATCAACATATCAGCAGTAAATATCCAGCCGTGAGACTTACAAAAAATTTGGGACGATACACGTCCGACACTCGTAGACTCAAGCAAGAAAGAAGAGAGCTATTGAGAAGCATCAACAGACAGAGATTTCCACCTGGTGATTGCATCCTCATCTTGACAAACGTCAAGTTGTGAGGAAAGTTTTGTACACAGCTCAAACCTAAGTAGTTAGGATTGTACACAGCTCATCTCCTCTATTTTTCATGGATGAGATGTGGAACCTGTTGTCGCCAAGATATGCGAAACTAGTAGCATGGCTATCATTGACATGGTGTGCACCCTGTCGTGAGTGCCTTTGACCACTGGGGAGTGGTCTAAAACCTTACATGAATTTAGATTTTTATTTCTTGGATTGTTTCATGTACAATCAAGCTTTGAATCGCTTGATTTGAGTGAGTATTCAGAAAGCTAGCCTAGCCCGAAGCTTGGGCGTTGGGCAGGTGGAATCTGGTACCCGCCATGGGTGGCGGGATAATCCACCACCGGTGATCCGACTTCAACTCCAGCAAGCTCCAAATGCACCAGGGCCATAAAGCAAGCAACCAGAGGACTCTTCTTGACCAGGATGAACTTCTCCTTGAATTCTGGACAAGGAAAGGTGCTTCAACGGGTCATCGTTGACGAGCCTCCCGTTGCCTAGCGTGCAATGCAAGGTGGACGGCTCCACGAAGGGTTACTTCGAAGGTCATAGCAGGGGCTCTACTGCTCTCATTTAGGCGTGCTTAAATGTGTTGGAAGGCTTAGATCACAGGCTATAAGAATCCGATATACTCTCACTATGCTAACTAACACAAACGTGTTTCAATCCAGTTCTCCTAAATGCGATGTTTTCTACCCACTCACATCTGTGATCCTTGTGCGCCACACTCTTCACCATTGGTGTCCATTGGCTGCCCCAAACATCGGTAGCGTGTAACAGTGAGAGCTAGGCATCCTTGAGGGTGCCTCCATACCCACTAGTGCCAACAAATGGTTATGGGCCAACATGCCTTGAAGGACCCTAGCTCTACAACCTTCATGCTACTATCACGCGCCATGGTAACAACCAAGCAAGAAAGCAAAGTTTGACGCCGTCTTGAAGTTTGAAGGGATTGGCTTCCCCTTGTGGAGGTGGCAATTTGAGGTCTACTCGATGACAAGGGCCTGCTTGAGCTGGTCAAGGATGAAGAAACAGCCCCTCTGGATACCGCGATGCCGGAGGAAGTGGAAAAGTAGAAGAAGCGCAACAAGAACGCGCTTGCATTGTTCGTGTTAGCGGTGGGCTGATACAAGGCTCCCTCATTCAAGGATGCACGGAGGCTGCAGAGGTTTGGAGGAAACTTTACACCATCTATCAGTCCACCAACCTCGCTAACAAGCACTTTGTCTTCAAGAGGCTCATCACCCTTCGAGCCAATAAAGGCGAAGACATCATGGAGATCCTGCAGCAGTTTGAGTCCCTTACTGTCGAGTACGTAGCCACCGGGTGGAAGGTCGACCCTCAGGTGCAAGCCATGATCTTCCTCCTGGCCTTTGCCGGACAGTTGGAGTCTCATGATCCCATCGTTGGCAGCCGGTCTGCCGATGAGCTGAAGTACCCAAAGGTGGTTGAGTACGTCCGTAATCAATGGATGCTCCGTGGTGGGAGAGAGAGTGGGCCAACATCAGGTTCTGCCTATGTCTTCCACACTCAAGGTGGAGGGAGAGGCAAGAAGGGGGAGGGTGCCAAGCAGGAAACCAAGAAAGATGACAAGAAGGGGGAGTGCTACGCCTGTGGCAAAGAAGGCCACTTTGGACACAACTGCCCCAACAGGAAGTCGGACCAGCCAGGGAAGGCTGGAAAGAAGGACGATCACACAATGATGGCGCAAGGTTCCACCGACATGACAAATCCAAGAGTCACTTTGATTGACTCCTGATTAGACCGCCACACACAATGCAAGCGGACGGTTTTTGTCACCTACGCTGCAACAAAGCGGCGCATGACTATGGCAAACGGCAAAACAGAGTTGGCCATAGGTGAAGGCAACGTTCACATTGAGGTGGATGTTGACGGGGAGGCTGTTACGAGCACAATTCACGACATGCTCCACATGTCTCACTTTAGGGTAAATCTGCTGTCAGAGGGCCGCCTTACCGACAAGGGGCTCGAGGTACTCTTCAACAAGAATGAGGCCATCATCCAAAGGGAGGGGGATGACGAGGTAATTGTATGTGAAAAGTGAGAGGATGACTTGTACCTGCTCCGTGCGAAGATCCTTGGCAGCCGGACGGGGTCTGACGTCGCCCAAATTGTAAAAAAAGATAACGAGGACCTGGAGCTGTGGCACTGCCGCTTGTGTCACATCGCTCCCTCAACCATGAGGGATATGGCAAAGAAGGAAGTGGTGAGGGGCTTCGAGTTGAAGTGCCTCGATGCAGCCAAAAATGTCGTGTGTGAGCCGTGCATGGTCGGAAAGGTGATACGGCAGCCATTTGATGGAAAGAGACACATGCATTGGTGAAGTTGGAGGTGGTGCACACAGATGTGTGCGGACCGTTCGAGCCCTCCATTGGTGGATCCATGAATGGATGCTCCGTGGTGGGAGAGAGAGTGGGCCAACATCAGGTTCTGCCTATGTCGTCCACACTCAAGGTGGAGGGAGAGGCAAGAAGGGGGAGGGTGCCAAGCAGGACACCAAGAAAGATGACAAGAAGGGGGAGTGCTACGCCTGTGGCAAAGAAGGCCACTTTGCACACAACTGCCCCAACAGGAAGTCGGACCAGCCAGGGAAGGCTGGAAAGAAGGACAATCACACAATGATGGCGCAAGGTTCCACTGACATGACAAATCCAAGAGTCACTTTGATTGACTCCTGATTAGACCGCCACACACAATGCAAGAGGACCAATGGAGGGCTCTCCACGGTCACGAGAGAGGGGGAGCAGGCCAGCGGTGCGAGTGGCACCACAAGAGGATAACAGCTGTAATAACAGCGGCAGCAATAGAAGCAGCCTCAACTACAGCAGCCTTGGAGAAGCGGATGCGCAAGGAGGACAGAAAAACAGTACAATATCACGCAGGGTATCTGGACTGGGTTCGCTCGAGCATTCTTTGCGGAAGAGGACCCCAAGACCATTAAGGAGGCGTTGCAGTAGAAGGATGGGGCTGAGTGGGAGGGATTAATAAAGTCTGAGCTCGCCTTCTATGAGGAGAATGGAACTTGGGAGCTGATCAACAGGCCGGAGGGCAAGAAGATCATTGGCTCCAAGTGGATCTTTAAGAATCAACTCACCAAGGAGGGAAAGGTGGAGCAGTACAAGGCTCAGCTAGTGGCAAAGGGGTACGCCCAACGGAAGGGTGAACACTACAATGAAACCTTTGCTTTGGTGGCGAAGTTTGCATTCATCCGTACCATCCTCTCTGTGGCAACAGTGCGCGATTACGAAGTCCACCAAATGGATATGAAAACTGTATTCCTCAATGGCAACCTAGACAAGGACGTCCTCATGGAGGTGCCGGAGGGGGCAGACACGCCGCTGGGGAAGGTGTGCTGGCTTCGCAAGGCACTCTACGGGCTGAAGCAAGCGCCACTCATGTGGTACCTGAAAATGGACGGCTTTGTGGCCGAGCTTGGCTTCAAGAGCTACAAGGGAGATCACAGCGTGTACGCGCAGAAGCAGCCGGGGTTGCACCAGATCGTGGTTCTCTACATGGAGGAACTCATCCTTGTCTCATTGGACATGGAGGATTTGGTGAGCCTGAAGCGGCAGCTAGACGGTCGGTTCAGAATGACCGACGTGGGTGAGCTCAAGTACTATCTTGGCATCGCCATTAAGAGGGACCGCAAGTCACGCGCATTGGATATGGGGCAGGCAAAGTAGGTGCATGAGGTGCTCCGTCGCTACAACGTGGAGGAGTGCAATCCCATCAGCACACCCGTGACAACCACATGTGAGATGAGCTCGAGCATGTGGCCGAGCACGGATGAGGAGGAGGAGGAGATGGCAGGTGTACCATACCACTCCACAGTGGGGAGCATCATGTACGCCATGGTGGCAACGCGACCCGGCCTGGCCTTCGTGGAGGGCCAAGTGAGCCGCTATGTTGCTGACCCGGGGCCGCTGCATTCGCAAGCAGTGAAGCGGATCCTCCGCTACCTCAAAGCAAAAAAACAGTCGTGGCTCGTTTTTATAGGGAGAGCGCGTGACGACTCCCTTAAGTTGGTTGGCTACTCCAATGCCGACTGGAATGGTGATGTGAATGACAGAAGATCAACATCAGGGTACGTCTTTGTAATTGGTGGTGCAGCAGTTTCATGAACAAGCAAGAATTAGGCCTGTGTGGCATTGTCCAACACCGAAGCGGAGTACATCGCGCTCGCGGAAGGCGCAAAGGAGGTGGAGTGGCTGTGACTGCTGCTCAAGGAGATTGGGGTGCTCCAATGGAAGACGATGGTACTCAATGTGGAAAACATGAGTGCCATCAGCCTCAACCAGAACCCGGTGTTGCACAGGAGAACCAAGCACATCGAGATCTAGCATCACTATGTACGTGACATGGTGGCAAAGGGAGATGCGACTATCGTGCATTGTGGCACTAAGCGCATGGTCGCCGACGCCATGACCAGGGTCCAGCCCAAGGACAGGCACAATGTGAGATGCATGGAGCTTGGTCTGCACTGTGAGGTTTGAAAAATTACAGGTTCCAAGGACTGGGCATCACGGCTGTGCTGCAAGGGGGAGATTGTTGACATTGTGTGCTCCTTACCATGAGCTACGCTGACTGCATTCCCTGATTTGACCACTTGGGACTGGTCGGAAACATGATCTGACTTTAAATTTGGATTGCTTAGAAATTTCAATGTAAGATTGAGCTTTGAATTGCTCGATTTGAGTGAGTATTCAGAAAGTTAGCCAAGCCCAAAGTTTGGGCGTTGGGCGGGTGGAATCTGGTACCCGCCATGGGTGGCAGGAAAATCTACTGCCGGTGATCCGAGTTCAACTCCAGCGAGCTCCAAATGTACCAGGGCCATAAAAGGAGCAATCAGAGGATTCTCCCTGCCCAGGATGAACTTCTCCTTGAATTGTGGACAAGGAAAGGCGCTTCGACGGGTTATCATGAAAGCGCCTCCCGTTGCCTAGCGTGTAAGGCAAGGTGGGCGGCTCCACCAAGGGTTACTTTGACAGCCGTATCAGGGGCTCTACTGCTCCGATTTAGGCGTGCATGGATACGAAGGAAAGCTTGCACCACAGGCTACAAGGATCTGATGTAATCTCACTATGCAAAGTAACAATAACGTGTTTTGATTCAATTCTCCTGAGTGCGACGTGTTCTTCCCACTCACATCCGTGATCCTTGTGCTCCACACTCTTCACCATTGGTGTCCGTTGGCCGCCCCAAACATTGGTAGCGTGCATCAGTGAGAGCTAGGCATCCTTAAGGGTGCCTCCACATCCAATAATGCCAAAAGTTATGCACCCGGTGTTGCACATCAGCAGACTCAAACTCTATGAAGACCCATAAAAGTATTTCCCTGGTAGAGATGTGCCTTTGAAACCACCTGTGGACATAGATGAGGATGTAGGGTAAGAGCTTAAAGGAATCCTTAGAAACTGAAAAAGTTACAAAGCATCTTGTCAAGTGGCAAGGCTATAGTTCCGCTCGACTGTTAGGCCGAACGGAACATGGATTGTTCAACTGGATAACATGTTGAGCTGAAGACAATCAAAGGACTTGGGACACATAAATAATTTGTGAAAAGAAATCGGTGTACTTGAATGAAAAGTGTCAGAAATTTTGAGGGCATACACATGATAGTGGAAAACAGAATGATGCATACCAGGGGTCTTGGGTGCTTGATGTGAGTGATGCATGTATGGTATGTCGTAAGGAAATCCACCAAGAGTTTGAGGGGTTTCGAGAATATCGAAGCGTGTTTTAAGAAATAAAAGGGACCATGCAAATTCAACCAAATAACATAAGAATATGAATACGGATTATGATTTTTCTGTTGACCCTTCTGGAAAGGGGTTGATCTTCTTCGAACCTTCAAGAACACAACATCGGAGATTTGGGTAGGTGGCCAGAATGCCCTCAACCGATCAGTGTAAAAATTCTGAGTTCGACACACGGTGGTGTTCAGGAATGATGTACTGGCGTGCTCTTATCCACCTAGTGTCCACGGCTGCTGAGGGCAAAGAGACTTCCAAGGGAAGTGTGTGCTTTGGGTCCACACACCAAGTGAGCAGAATTATGGCAGAATGCAGGTTGCAGGGAGTGAAAGAGGCTGAGGAGAATCAAAGGTTAGTTATTATGGTGAGATAAAATCAGATTCATATGGCCCATGATCTAAGCTTTCCAACACATCCAAGGACACCCAAAATGGAGCAGTAGATCCTCTGCTACAGCCGTTGAAGTAACCCATGGTGGAGCTGTCTATCATGCCCACAAATGGAGGTGACGGGAGGCGCTTCGACGGCGACCTGTCGAAGCACCCTTCCTTGCTCTCCAACATGGGGGTAGGCTTGTCCTGGTCAAGAAGACTTCCCACGTCCCTTTATTTGTGGTTCACGTTCCTCTATGTCCCATTGGAGTCAAACTTAGACCACCAGCGGTGGAGTTATCCCGTCACCAATACAAACACCCAGATTCCACCCGCCTATTATCCAACCTTTGGATGGGGCTACCATTCCGAATAAACAACCAAGTTGAGCAACTGAAAGCTTTAAATTGAATGGAAACCTCTAGGGTGTCCGATCTGCAGCCAACTCAGACATCCAACCACTCCCTAGTGGTCGAACCAGGCGAACGGTAAAACAGCATCCATGGAAGGGGCACATTTTCAAAATCTCCTCCGTGCACCTTCTATGCCGGATGCATCACGCTCATTACTGCTCTTCCACTTCTGTGCCTTCAAATCCTTCACAGCTTGTCAATCCGAGCCCTGAAAGCCCGAGCCCTGATGTGCCGATCCTGGGGTTGCGCCTAAGTCAACCAATCCGCGAGCATGTTCTTTGTGCTCCAATGCTGAAGCACAACCTGTCCTTTCTCCACCATGTTGCACGTGCAGTGGTACCGCACAACAATATGCTTTGTCCTCCTATACCGTGCTGGGTTGTTGATCAGTGAGATGGAGCCTATGTTGTCCTGCCGGACCACCGTAGGCTCCTACTGCGGCATGCCCACCTCCCTTACCAATCTACGGAACCACACAACTTCCTTGACCACCTCAACCACTCCGCTTTACTCCGCCTCCACTGTGGAGGTGACGATGCAGTCGTGCTTCCTGCTGCACCAGGAGACCACTGCATCTGCAAGGAAGTGCACACATCCAAAAGTGGACTTCCCCCCATCCACATCACCGGCGTAGTTCGCGTCAGTGTAGCAGATCATCCGCAAGGAGTCAGACTTCCCCTTTCCACCATACTTCAGGCACGCGTGCCGCGTTGCCTACAATTACCAGAGGATGCACTTCATGGCCTTCCAGTGTACTGGCCTAGGATTGACCACGTACCTGCTCACCTGGCCCACCGCGTAGGCCAGGTCTGGCCGAGTCACCACCATGGCATACATGAGGCTACCCACCACAGATTGGTAGGGCACCTCAGCCATGTCCTCCTCCGTTGGTTGTGGTTCCATCACCACACATAGCTCACAGCTTGTGAGGACCAAATTGCCTACAGGTTTGAAGTCCTCCATGCCGCACCTCTTCAAGACCTTGTCCATGTACTTTGCCTGCCCTAGTTGAGGCATGCGCACCCTCCGGTTCTGCGTCATGCTCATCCCAATGTAGTAATCCAGCTCCTCCATGTCTTTTGTCTTGATTCTACTGCTCAGATTCTCTTTAAGCTGTTGTAAAGCCGCCAAATATGATAAACACATTATCAGATTGTCGACGTAGAGTACGACAATCTGATGGAGTCCTTTGTTGCACTACACGTACACATCGTGGTCTGACACACATTGCTTGAAAATGAGCTTCCGCATGTAGCCATCCACTTGCTAAAACCAGCACTTGGGTACCTGAATTAGCCCATACAAGGCCTTTTACAGCTTGCCCACCTTGGTGGTCCGACCTAAAGACCATCCAACGGCAGCAGGAGACCAGCGGAGCCTCATCAACGGCCAACGACGCTTTTCTCATATCGTGAACCGCATGTGCTCTACCCTTGGAGCAGATCAGCCCGCAATGGCGAGACGGGCTGATGCCACCAACCGACTGGAGCGAATTCTCATGCACAATGCTCGCACATTTTGGACAGTTGAACGAGAGTTCTGACACTAGGAACAAACTTCAGTTTCTCCGTCAGCAATCCAGCGTGGCAGAATACACTTGGAGATTCCGTGATGTTATCATTGGTCCAGACATCCGGCGAGGGATCGCCATCTTTGGCATCCAGAACGACTTTCAACAGATGATGGCGGCAGTTGAAAGGATCGACAGCGTTGAATACAACGCTGAGATCCAGGAATCCTATAGCTGGCGACTTCCCAATGATAATCATCGTGGGAACGGAAAAAGCCAGTCAAGGGACCCCTCGACGCCGATGGGAGTGGACGCCCTCGACCAGAAAGACACGTGAACATGCTACAACTGCAGAGAAGTCGGGTATATTGCTTGAAACTACCAAAGCAAGCAGCAGGACAGAAAGGGGGCAAAGTTGTAGAAAAATGAGTCGGGAAACGGTAAAGGGCAGGAGTGAAAGGTGCAACTCTTATCCGAGAGGAACAATCTGCGTCAAGTGATTGCCCATCTGAACGGCTTACGACACTAAAGAGGGTTTTAAAGATTGCTAAGCTTGACGAGGGGAAGGAGGACTACCAACCGGTGATATTGCCAAAAGTACAACCCTAATGTTGCAAGAGTCATAGAACGGTACCAACATTAATGGATGGAGGGGCCTCTCACAGTTTTGTAAAAAAAGACATGGTTCACAAACTGGGTTTTTAGAACGAAACAGGGATGTTTGAAGGAAAAACCATCAATGCGAGACTGCACATATGGAGACTTTGAGAACCACTACGACTACAAGTGGAACAATTGTGGGCCATAACGGCCTGGAGGTCATGTCAAATGAGTGATCATAAAATCATTTTCGGACGTGATTTCCTGCACTAGCACAATCCGCAGATCGATTGGACCAGTGGTAACGTCTACGTGGAAGTTTACCGTGCCAAGTGACAACTTCTGTGCATGGGACGGAAGACGACAATAGAAGCATCAAAGGTGGAAGCAGCAAAGGAAATCACAACGACCAAGAAACGACAACCCATGTAGCCGATACCGCTCAACGTAAACAAGCAATGTATAGGACAAGGGGCTTGTGTGTGGCTTGTATGTTTGAGCCAATGGAGGAAGCAGAAGTGGCAGCAGCTGACTCGTCCGCCTCATCAGCCTCATCGACCTCATCGGCATCAACCAAGTTCGGGATGGTTCCTGTAAGAGTTTCCATCTCTCATCCAAGAGTTTGCGGGCGTCTTTCCTGATGAACTTCCAAAAAACGTGCCACTTCAGCGCGACATCGACCATCGCATCGAGCTGAGACTGACAGCCGACACACCGTTTGAGGGGGCCTATCGGATGAGTGACGATGAGCTGACCGAGCTGAAAAAGCAACTCGATGAGATGCTCGGTCAGGGGTTCATCCACCCATCCACGCCACCGTACACCGCACCAGTATTGTTTGTGAAAAAGAAAACTGGCGAGATGTGGATGTGCGTGGATTACTTGACGTTTAACAATGCTGCCATCAAGAACCACTACCCTCTTCTGCGAGCCGATGAACCTTTTGACCAACTCCGAGGAGCTCAACTTTTCACCAAAATTTACCTACGCAGCTGTTATCACCAGATCCATGTTGTAGACGCCGACAAAAAAAAGATGGCATTCGGAACACGCCATGGGTATTTTGATTTCACGATCATGCCGTTTGGACTCACAAATGCCCACGCGACGTTCATGGCAGCAATGAACAACATTTTTCGCACATATCTTGATAAATTTGCTGTGGTTTACCTCAACAACATTCTAATGTACAGTCGCATCCCGAAGGAGCAAGATGGGTATTTCAATAAAGTTCTCAAAGTTTTACAAAGAGAGAAATTCCTCGGAAAGCTCTCAATGTGCAACTTTGACTGCCGTTCGATCGAGTTTTTGGGTCCGTCATTAACTGCGGACGGATCACCATGGATAAAAAAAGTGGTGAAAATTGCTGATTGGCTGTCACGAACCACCGTCCGAGACATCCAAGTTTTCCTTGCCTTCTGCAAATGCTACTAGCATTTCGTGCAAGATTGCGCCCGGGTGTCAGCGCCTCTCTCCGATCTCACTCGAAAAGAAAACGAGTGGTCGTGGACAAACAGGGAACAAGACGAGTTCACCGCTTTGCAGAACGCTCTGACCTAGGCATGAGCCCTACGATTGGCAGATCCAACGATTGACTGCATCATGGCTATGGATACCTCCAACCGAGCCGTTGGTGTGGTTATCCTACAAGATCACGACAATGGAGAACAACTAGTCGCGTATATGTCACGCAAGTTGCACAGACCAGAACTCAACTACGTCGTGCATGAAAAGGAGATTCTTGCGGTCGTATACGCATTCAAGACGTGACAATGATATCTTGAATGCCACCAATGTGTCGTACGCACCGACCATCACGCACTGAAACATCTGAAGACGCAGTCGAACCGTAGGCGACGTCAAACCTGTTGGATGGAGTTTCTGGAATCCGTGTTCAACTACGATATCGAGTAGCC
Source organism: Penium margaritaceum (assembly GCA_023375785.1). Taxonomy (NCBI): domain Eukaryota; kingdom Viridiplantae; phylum Streptophyta; class Zygnematophyceae; order Desmidiales; family Peniaceae; genus Penium; species Penium margaritaceum. The sequence goes on along the minus strand of SZWC01013596.1, from coordinate 4,722 downwards.
GCCAAGCAAAACTAACACAGCAAATACGCACAGCCGCCAAACGCACTTAATGGCTGAGGCAGCGACACTTCAACTTCAGCAAGATTCGTATCTCGAGCGATTGTTCACACGTGGTTACGACCAGCATGGCAGATACGACAAAGCCAAGTTCTGGTACGACGCACCCTATTGGCAAGGATGATTCACAAGCCAAGTACTCGTACCCTCGAGCGTCAAACTTTGCCGCAAGCTGCTCAAGGAGTGCCACGATACCGGTCCAGGTGGAAATTTTTTATAGGATAAGACGCTTACGAAGTCAGCAACGCACTACTGGTGGGACAAGATGCAAACCGACATAGCCAACTTTTGCAAATCATGTGACACGTGGCAACAACAAAAATCACGTCGCACGCTGCCAACCGGACTTCTATAACCGCTCCCCATTATGATGGAACCGTGGACCGACATCTCCTTGGACTTTGTCACTAGAGCAACGGTCATACCGAGGGATATGACGCAATCCTCGTGGTTGTCGACAGGTTTTCCAAAATCTCCCACTTTATCCTGACAACGACCACTGTCACCGCCAAAGGGACAACACAAACATTTCTAAACAACATCGTACGGCTACACGACGTGCGGAGAACCATCACAAACGACAGAGACTGTCGATATACCAACCCTTTCTGGCGCAAGCTGATGACTCGCTATGGCAGTCGAATCTGGCTTTTCTCGGCATTCCACCCTCAAACCAACGACCAAACTGAGAGGACCAATTAGACACTCGAACAACTTCTCCAAACAGGCTACAAGCAACACGGGACGGATTGAGCATCTCCCGATCGCCGAACTCGCATATAACTCGGTGACATCCACCGCAATGGGTTAAATTTTGTTCAAAGTGATGTATGACAAACTTTCCGCCACACCAACCGAGCTTCACAGCCGCAGAAACATTCTCGCGGTCGATATCCAACGTCACAATTTCCCACCATCTAGGAAAAAACATGGCAAATGCTTGCGACAGCACAAGCGGCGATGAAGAAAGCAACCGACCAACATCGTAGTAACGACGTGTTCACCATTGGAGACAAAGTTCTCCTCAGCACATACCAAGCGTATTATCGCCATCACTAGGCTACATCTATACACGCATCGGAACGTCGTGACTAAAGGGGGGGAAGTGTTATGCATCAGATGTACACGAGTCCCTAATCGTTTTGCTTGGGCCTTTATGACACTACATAAATAGCCCATCACGCGTTGAGACCTGGATTCTTGCTCTGACAATGGAGGGCAAATCTGCCAACTCCCCTCGCTCTGCCACGTTTCTTCTCGCATGTTCTCACAACTCCGACCACCTTCGAGAATTGTCAACAGAAGTATCGCAACCTTTCGGTCGACTTCTCGACGCCACAAGATTTACCAAGGTATATAAAGATGCATCTCGCATCTTCGCCGCCGATCTTCGAAGCCCGCTGATTCCTCGACGGAGCTTCTTGATCCGACAACTCACGATACGATTCCGCACGCGTCGCTCGACAATCGAATTGACGACCCCGACTATGTCTCATTTGTAATTCGACACTTGTATATATGTGTTTGATCGTTTTGACACTTGTCATCGATATACACTTCCCGCTAAATAAATAAATCGCTCAAGTGTCTCAAATTCTCAAAATTTGTTCTCCCTCGCTAAACATGGTTTGAGAACACGCTTTGTTTGGCATAACATTTAAGGACTAAGTGCATATCAAGGACGTAAAACCAATTCCTCGGATCCTCTTTTGCTTTGTAACTTCTACTTGTTCACCACCTACATTTTGCTCCACCAATCACGAGGGACGTAACACTTGAAGGTCTGGATCATCCTCTTAGCGCATGTTCGGGTCCCTAGCCGTGATGAAACATAGTGGGTACGATTGTGTTTTCATTGGAGAGGGCTGGTAGGTAGTTTGCTTTAGATACATGGGCAGCGCAAGAAATGTTCAATGTCAATGTGGTCATATAGAATAGATCTGAGAACTTGCACAAGTGCTTGGGCCAAATAGCTCGTGTACCCATTTAACGCAAAACGTTACTCAACCGCCCAGCACAGGCAAAAAAACTCAAAAGCCCAGTAAAAAATCATGCTCGCTCGCGGCATGCGTCGATAGGCGAGAAAGAAAAAAACGCATGGGGTCATCGCTCCCATGCATGAATCGCAAGGGAGCGATGAACCCTTTGCTTTTTTTTACACGCAAACCCCCAATTCGATATTGGGTTTGTTTTCACGCAAACCCCCCATTGTAATATATGGATGTATGAAGCCATATTTGAATTCACTCATAATAATCGTCGTGCACCCGCTAGAAATGCCGTACAACCCAGCATCGTGTGGAACCGGGCGTCAACTTGTTGAGATCGTCAGAACCCCCACCTCAAAGGGGCGGGGGAGCTGACCACAAGGCGTTTGGGTGTTCCGTAGATGCCGTTAGGATGTTGCGTAGGAAGGTTTCAGATTTGGATAAATTGACTAAAGGGCCCTCCTTTGACCTATGACCCAATGCAAGAACCCACATTGCCGGATCCATCAGCGCCAGAGCCCGCATTTGGGCGGCGTCTAACGCGAGAGCCCGTCGGCGAGCTTTGCGATTCGAGATCGCCGGTACTTGCGCCGGTCGATGACGTCTCGCCGTTCGGACGAGTCCGTCCGTGATTTCGGTCAGTGAAGTGGTTGCGTCCACATCGTCTAGTCGTCATTAACTTTTCAATGGTTTTTATGACGTTTATGTAGAAACTATGAACAATGAGGTTTGACATTCAAACGCCTCCATTGAGTCAGAGTTACCGACAATATCGCAAAGTCCATAGGATGGACTGTACATCGGGTATCGCACCCGATGTATCTGACGGCAAATGCGTAGAGCTTTTTTGCTAGCAAAGAGAGTTTGCGTGGTTTAGGGACCTCTTTCTCGAGCGTTTCACTGGATTTTTATTTAAATTCAAAGATTGATCGTCAGGACGGTTTATTGAGTGAAGAGGGTGTTTTGGCGGTGACTTTGGCCTTCGCCCTGGCTAGTCGGGGGTCTTTAGTGAGTGGGCGAATCGTCGGTGGATCGCCAACGGAGGGGCAGGATCAACAGTGCAGGATGTTCGATTCAGCTTATTGAGTCAAAGTATCATATTCTAACAATTTAGTTTTCGATTTAATTCCTTGACCGAATAAGGGCATGGTAGACACATGTTGAGATCCAGGTTGTTCCCTCACTCGATTTGGGCTGAACTATAAAAGTTTATTTTACAAATCGGGGCTAGATCCATCGGATCGAGTAGTACTAGATTGTCCTGTTTCATCCTTCAGGCCACCAAGTTCCAAAAGTTTATCCTGTTTGTCCACGTGGAACGACTGTCCGAGTTTTTGGTTGTTTGCCTTCTTTCGCATCCCTATTGGTGCGTTGCTAGACACGCCCCAAGTTCGTTTGTCGATGTTTGACTTGGTCGCATCGGGATTCTTACAAGTAGGACGGAGCCGAATGGCCTCGTCGTTTGTCAGATTGGCCGGTCGGGCTTAACGGTTGGTGAGATCAACCGTCGAGGCCCCATAGTTAATGAACTAGCGAAAAAGGCCGCCTGATCAAGCCGCAGGTCTAACCAGGGCCCTGACTTCGAACTGCCCTTCGGATTGGGCGCTTCTGTGCTACGCCATAGCCGACTCGGAAAGATGCCAATCTACCGTTGACTCGCAGTGTTTTCGCCGGATATCCGGTCACTTTCGACTTCAACCAAAACTTTCTTCGGACGTTCGTAAAAGGTTGGGAGACTAAACTCCCCCTTCGTTGAAAGGGAACCTCCCAGGCCCCGCGGTAGCGGAGCCTGGGAGGTGCCTGAACCTGAATAGAACCCACAACCCCTGAATGTTACGAGGGGGGTTTGTCGAATATTATTTTAATTGAGGATTTCAAGTGTTTTCATGGGTATGAGGCCAGGATACCGTCGGTCAACGCCTGAGATACGAAAAACAAAAATTTGGCTCGTAGATGCGTGGCGCTTCGGATGAAGTAAGGGGGCGCGCTATTTTTCCGCTTCGGATTTTAATGTCGAGTTCCGCACTCGCTGAATTCAGTATTCAACGAACTTTCGCGCGTGCCACGTATGCGTTGCGAGCTGACATGGACGTGAGCGAGATGACGAGGACCTTTGCGATCCCGCCGGAAAAATGGACGATGTTCGACAATTTTTCGCCGACTTTAGGCAGTCGTTGAAGCCTTCAACTTTCAGTGGAGTCGAGTCGCGGAGCCCAATCTCGCTGATTTCACTGAAAAAACGTCACGGAAAGTGTAGTGAAGTCGGGAGTATGTGACTGAATTTCAGTGAAGTTGAATGTAAGTACAAAATAGGCGTTTAATTAATCTACCGGTAGTCATTGGTGGATGTAATTTTCGTGAAATTTTGACGTTTGACCATCCAAATGCAAACGTTTGAACCGACGCGCACCCGTGTCCGAACCGCATAGTCGAGGTGCGACTTCGGTGCTCGCCATGCACAAAGGCCGTTACTTGACAGCACTTGTTACAGCTATGTCGCCCTTAACGCCTACGTCCGTCACCATGGCCGAACCCTCCACCTCGAACTCCGTCGGTCGCTTCACCAGCATGCCCTCGCTGTCGCCAGCTCCCTCCGTGGCTCAAGGCTCCTCCATGGACCACATCCCGTTCCTTGCACGCATGCGTCGTAACCGCGATGGAGCGTACGAGGCGCCAG
>SZWC01013595.1:53782-69249 GCA_023375785.1 Penium margaritaceum | reverse complement strand
CTTTGCTGAGCACGGCATTTTTCACCAGGTCTCCGCTCCTGCCACCCCACAGCAGAACGGTGTCTCTGAGCGCTGGAACCGCACCATGGAGGATGCGGTCCACGCCATGCGGTCTGAGTGCAGTCTCCCGGAGTCCTTCGCCTTCGAGGGTTTCTCCTACATGAGCTGGGTCTGGAACCGCCTCCCGCATGGTCCGCTTCCGGACCATATCACACCGTACGAGCTCTGGTTTGGCCACCGTGCTGATCTTCGCCTCGCTCGCGTCTGGGGTTCCCTGGCCTCCGTGTGGTACACCGAGGACCAGCAGGGGTCCAAGGTCTCCCCTCGGGGTCGCTTGTGTGCCTTCATCGGCATCTCCCCGCGGTCGAAGGCCTGGCGCTTCTGGGACCCCACTCGCCGTCGGGTCATAGAGTCTCGGACGCGCTGTTTTTTGAGTCACTCAGTTACCGTGATCTGACTTCCATTACAGCGCTCTCTGCCGCCCACGTCCCTTCCTGTGAGGGTTCTCGGCGGATGGGGGAGATTTCTCCGCCGTCGACCACTAGTCGCCAGGCTGATGGGTCCGCTCGAGCCCCCTCTCGGTCTCCAGCACTTGACGACCCGGCTATTATTGTCGTTGGCCCAGAGATATCGCCTGTGCTGCCCACTTCACACCCTACAGGCACCACGGCTCTCACGCCTCCTCCTGCATCACCACCTGTCCCTGCTAGCGCCCCTGCTCAGGCCTCTGACCCAGTCCAGCCCACGCCTGTCCCTGCTTCGACTGACACTCTTTCAGTGTCCGGGCCGGCCTTACCCGCTGGCACCCCCAGCTCTGGGTCCCCCACACACGCGTCTCCTCGCACGACATCCCCGGCTGCCTCGTCTCAGTCATCACCTCCTGCGGTTGTCCCTGACCCTGTGGACGTGCCCGTCTCTGCGCCTGCTGCGCATCCCTCGACCTCCGGTTACTCTCGTGAGCCCGGTTGTCGCCTTCGACCACTGGATTCCGGAGCTGAGCGGGTGTCGGGTCCCGGACTCAGGCGCCCCATTCGCAGCATCGCGAGCGGTGATCCAGGCACAAAGGCCCTAGGCCTGAGTGCCCGCACTGAGCTTTCAGAGGTACACCCAGCGTGCCCCGTCGGGCACGATCTGGTCACTCGCGAGTTCCATATCGCCTGTGACGCAGCAGCTGACCTCGTGGCTGTCAAGCCTGACACTGTGGCGTCTGCACTTGCCACGCAGAGTTCCCCCTCTATGGCCCCTGATCCGGGCACATTGAGGGAGGCTCTCTCATCGCAGGATTCTGATGCCTGGCGAGCTGCTTGCGAGGATGAGCTTCGCGCTATCCGAGAGCACGGAGTCTATGAGCTGGTCGATCTTCCCCCCGGGAGGAAGGCGATTCAGGTCAAGTGGGTCTTTCGCAAGAAAGTGAAGCCTGATGGCTCACTGGAACGCTACAAGGCCCGCTTGGTCGTCAAGGGGTTCTCTCAGATTGAGGGAGTTGACTACACTGACACCTTTGCCCCTGTCGGCCGCATGACCTCAGCTCGAGCTCTGTTCGGTGTAGTGGCTCAGCATGACTGGGAACTACACCAGATGGATGTGAACAACGCGTTCCTCCATGGCTCTCTGGATGAGGAGATCTACGTGGCTCAGCCACCAGGCTTTGAGGACGGTGACAAGGTCTGGCGCTTGCGCAAGTCCTTGTACGGCCTCAAGCAGTCTCCACGGTGTTGGAACCGGGAGATCACAGGCACCTTGACTCGTGCAGGATACGTACAGAGCGAGGCTGACCCCTCGCTGTTCATCCTGCCGACACCCGAGCGTCTCACCGCCATCCTGGTCNTCACACCTGATGGGCAGGATGCCCTGAAGGTGGATGACCCTACACAGCTGGGGGAGACAGTGGACGTGACCTTGTACCTCCGTCTTATCGGATCTCTGATGTACCTGGCCACGACCACGCGTCCCGACATCGCGTTCGCCGTCAACCTCCTTGCTCAGTTCTCGCAGGCTCCACGTGCGAGAGCTCTTCACGCGGCTGTGCGAGTGGTACGGTACGTGGTTTCCACGCCGTATCTCGGACTTTGCTTTCGTCGGCAGTGTTCGGTGGTCCTTGATGGCTACACTGACAGCGACTGGGCTTGGAGTCCTGACGGGCGCAGTCGCACTGGCTACGTGTTTCTGCTCGGTGGTACCGCTTTGTCTTGGCGAAGCGGGAAGCAGGGCTGCATCGCACGTAGCTCGTCTGAGGCAGAGTATGTGGCTTTGGGGGCAGGGGCTGCTGAGGCAGTTTGGCTGCAGCGCTTGTTTCTTGAGCTTGGGCAGTCAGTACCCGACATTGTGCTGCGTTGCGACAACCAGAGTGCTCTCGCCATTGCGGAGAACTCTGGTGTTTTTCATGCTCGCACAAAGCACATTGCGGTTGAGCATCACTTCGTTCGTGATCTGTTGGAGCGACGCGTGATCTCCATCATGTGGGTTGGCACAGACTTGCAGCGAGCTGATTTCTTGACGAAGGCACTTGCACGCGGAAAGTTCCTGGTGGCCATTCGTTCTGTTGGGCTTCGCCCCGTGCGTGACAGTGGTTGAGTGTGGGATGTACGTTGTCGTCTCATCTGTCTGTGTCACTCACTATGTGGTTGTACCAGTGCTGCACGCGTATGGACATGCATACCATCGGGTCATGGGGGAGTGTTGTGCTTTGTACCGTTCATGTACAGTTTACTGTGACCACTCGGCCGTGTCCATACTCGTGCAGATCCCTGAGGCAGGCAGCCCTGGTGACACCGGCGCGACGACAGGCGGCGGACTACCCGTCTGGAGCTGACCGACCACTGTTCCAGAGCCCCAGATGTCACCGGGACTCCTTGCTGTGCCTTCTACGTCTTGCAGGCGCCTTTCGGCGGACTGGGCATGAGGCCCATTTGCATGTTTTTGCATTATATACTCGCTGTCAGTCGATGGATGCATGCATGTGACCAGTCGTTGCGTGCGTCTTTTGATTCTGCACGTCTAGGTTCAGACGGCGTAGGATTCTGACATGTGTGCGCAGAGTTACGGCCAAAACAGTGGTTTTGGGCCGGTTTTTGGACAGCTCTTGGATTGCCGCGTGCGACACCCGCCGTGCGCCGCGGCAGGTATTTATGCCCTGGACCTGTCAGTTGTCATTTCTCTCTGCATTTACTACGCTATTGAAGCTTATGAGACTTTGCGCGTCTCCCTAGCCTGACCCTTGCTGTTTCTTGCACCTGCCTTCTTGCTAGTGCGTCAGCTGACTGGACAGTGTCGCCACGTTAGCAGCAGCAAGGCTAGGAAGCTTCCTAGCAGTTTCTCACTTCCTAACCACTTGCTGTTGTAGTTGCTAGGAAGTTGCTTGATTAGATCACATGTAGTGGGGCAAGTGAGAGAATCAAGACCTGGTGAATGAGGCACGCCATGGATGCGGTAACTTGCCTTAGAATCGTGCAGTCAGCCAAGACAGTGAGACAGGGGGGGAGCGAGAGCGAGAAGTACCTGTGAGCACTTGCGCACCACGAGCGTTGAGCTCGAGTGGGCAAGTGCCGCCACCCGGGGGTCGAGCCCGACCTCTCGGAATAACCGAGGGCGGCTACTCACCAACGCACGGTCAAGACCGGCATGGTGGCCCCCTAAGGATCAGCACCCGGCAAATATGCAGCTCCCCCATGACATGTAAGGCACGATAAAAGTTATGCAGGGCACGGCAAAGAGAGTGTACGGCCCTCGCATCTACCGCATCACACAGAGAATCATAGAGAATCATGTAGAGTCATGCAATGGTAACATTGATGCTAGACAGTGCCCCTGGGTCCAGCAACAGCTTGAGGGTGTTGACGGCTCCAGTCAGGATGATCACGTCAGCCATCTCCCCAGGCAGTACCATTGTCATTTAATCTGTACATGAGTGTGTGGAGAATGTGGGAGACAAGAGGGCATAGAGTTATGAGTGGCCAACGAACTTCAACACTCCCCCATGACCCGCAGACAAGCAACCCCACACACACAGAGGATAGTCACGAGTGGTGAGCATAGAGAATAAGAGAGAAAGAACACGAGCAGTCAACCTGGTTCATGCGGACTGATGAGACCCACAGAGTGAATAGCACTTTTGAAGACATTGCGACTGAGGGCCTTGGTGAGAAATTCCGCTCTCTGAGACCGTGTGTCCACCCAAGCGACCTGGACGATGCCAGCAGCAATGCACTCACGAACAAAGTGATTCTCCACATTGATGTATTTGGTGCGTGAATGATGCATGCCACTGTTTTCTGCAATAGCCTTCGTGCTTTGGTTATCGCAGCGCAGAGTGATGCAACGGATGGGAACACGTAACTGTAGCAACAGGCGACACAGCCAGACAGCTTCACAGGTGCCTACACCCAAAGCAACATACTCAGCCTCAGCAGTGCTGCGTGCCACACACCCTTGCTTTCCACTCTTCCAGGAAACTGCAGTGCCCCCGATTAAAAAGATGTATCCCGTGCGGCTGCGAGCGTCAGAGTCATGCACCCAATCACTGTCTGTGAAGCCATGCACGACGACTGAGGGCTGTGCACGAAAGAGCAGTCCGACACGGGGGGTGGAGAGAGCGTAACGCACCACTCGCAGAGCTCCCTCGAGGTGTCGCTCCCGGGGGCACTGAGAGAACTGTGACAAGAAGTTCACAGCAAAGGCAACATCTGCACGTGTAGTCGTGGCGAGATACATTAGGGAACCAATGACTCTGAGATGGTCAATGGTATCCACTGCCTCCCCCAGTTTTGTAAGATCAAGCGACTTCAGGAGGGACTGCCCGGCAGGCGTCATGGGTGTGGACGCCGTGGGAATGGAGGTAAGGAGTGGCTCAAAGCGCTCCCCCAGGCTACGTACATATGCAGCCTGATGCACATGCAAGACCCGTCGTGCACGATCACGCTCCAACTCCATCCCTAGAAAGACACGGGCTGGACCAAGATCCTTCATCTTGTATGCCGCTTGCAGTAGGGATTTGGCGGTAGTCACAGATGCGGCATCAGGGGAGGCAATGAGGAGGTCATCCACATACACAAGAATGGCAACAAGTGGTTTGGTGGGGGGCCCGAGAAAGAGAGCTGGATCAACTGTACTCCGTTTGTACCCTCCCTTTTCAAGAGTGGCTGTAATCTCTTGATTCCAACACCGTGGAGACTGCTTGAGACCATAGAGGGCCTTGCGCAAGCGCCAAACCCGGTTCGTGCCATCAGAGAAGCCTGGTGGTTGAACCATGTAGATCTCTTCATCGAGCTTGCCATGAAGGAAGGCGTTGTTGACATCCATCTGCTCAAGTTCCCAGTCATGCTGTGCGACTAGGCCGAGTAGGGCTCTGGCCGTGGTACCCCCTGATTTTTAAATTCGACGTTTGAGTTTTTCCGAATTATGTGGTCTTTAATTTCAACAAGGTTTTTGACATTTGAATTATTTTTGTGGTCCTAAAACGAACTCATGGAAATTTGGCACTTTAAATTCGACGATGGTGCCAGTTCAATTTCTGCAGTTACCCTTAATTTCGACGATCCATGCTGCGCGGGAGTCAACGGCTAGCGCGGATTTCATGGCGACGGACCGCTGCGCAACGTTCCGCTACAGCATGCCAGTATCTGTTGCGCTCCTCTGGTTGGACATAAAGATACGGTCAGTTTCTGCAGCCAGCCACTTGTCCACTCCTACAGTCACCATTCACCCGCCAAACATCTCCTGCCCACGATGGAGCGCTTTCTGCAGGTCGTGTCTCCGGAGGAGCGTGTCCGCCGTCTCCAAGTCCAGCTTGGACGTCCCATCGCTCCTCGTCCTCAACCGACACGTCGCCCCGTTGGACGGCCGAGGAAGCCTGTGCAGCTCACTTTTGACGACTCAGAAAGCCCGACAGCAACCAGCCAATCCCAGCCCATCCATAGGGAATCTTTTGCTGCATCCTCATCCAACGACAAACCGTCGTCGTCTGCATCGCCGCTGTCTTTCCCGACAGGGCTGTCACCCGCTTCACGCCCACAGTCACGCGAAGTTGAGGCGTCCGGCCATGCAGCCACTCCACCGACCTTGGACCCCAAGGGAAAGGGCAAGGCCGTCGTCGTGGAGGAACCACGGCCGAAGAGACGCCGTGCCCCACCTGTCACCAAGCTGATGCGCCCGGGTTCCCTCTGCATCGAAGAACCTGCATTTCCTCAGCCCATCAGCAGCGATGACAGCGACACGGAATGCAGCGATGCTGACAGTGGCACAAGCAGCGAAACATCGTCCAGCACTCAGGCCTCGGACGACTCAACTGACACGGAGTGCATGGCACTCGTGACTGTAAGCCCCCGTACAACATCCGAGGACGCCAGCAGCTGTGGAAAACGTCGCCGTGGGCAGTACTGTGACTGGTTCGGTAGTGGAAATTTTCCGTCCATCTACCGGGCAGTCAAGAGCCACTCCACTTTTTACGGAGCCGTGAAGCATCTCCGCCGTTCGTTCCGCACACCGGACGGCCTGTGCATCTTCGATCGACTTGCACCAAGCACAGTGTCAGGATGGTTCTACCCCAACACGAAAGAGTTAAAGGATCAGTACGCCATAGCAGCAGCACAAGCCATGAAGACGGAGCCGACGACCCCGATCAATAAGAAGAAGCGGATCCACGGCCACAGGGGCAAGACAGCGTTCTTGTCTACGCGCCCTGAGATCGTGACCGCCATAAAATCTTCTCTGAACAAGGCCCGTGATGCTGGAACGCCGCTGAACAGCAAAAACATTCGGCGCGACATCCGTCGGATCATCGCGGCGCACGCACCGGATGACCTCGCAGCCCTGGGAGACCGTGCGTTCGGTCGCTCGTGGGTACAAAAGTTTGTGCGGGAGCACATGGGATGGACATGGCGGGCAGGCACTACAGCAGCTCAGAAAGTGCCCGAGGACTGGCAGACGAATGTGGAGAATTTTCTCCTGCGAGCTGCCGCCTTAGCGAGCCAGCACAAAATTGTTCCCGCTTTTGTGCTGAACGCTGACCATACCGCGATTCAACTCGTGCCAGCAGCGAACCACACGTACGCTCCGAAGGGGACCCACGACGTCTCCATCCTGGGATTAGAGGACAAGCGGTCAATCACTGTCCTCGTCACCACCTCTGCCGCCGGCGACTTCTTGCCCATGCAGCTGGTTTTTGCAGGGAAGTCCAAGCGCTGCTTGCCCACTGGCCTGCATGCACGTGAGCTGCTAGATGCTGGTTGGCAGCTGACTTTCACGCAGAACCACTGGGCGAATGGGGAGACGACGATGCAGTGGGTGCGTGGCGTCGTGCAGCCCTACTACGCGGCAAAGTGCAAGGCATACGGTTTCCAGGAAGGCGCCGTCCACATGCTCCTTGTGCTGGATGCATGGCGCCCTCAGTGCAGCTCCTCCTTCCGTGGTTGGCTGTCAACCAACTACCCCTACATGCACCCAGTCTACATCCCAGCCGGCTGCACTCCCAAAGCTCAGCCAGCGGACATCGGCATCATCAATCCACTGAAGCGGACGATCGAAGACCATTTTGCGATGTGGGCAGGAGACAAGGCCAAGGAGGGAACCACCTTGAATCTCGGCATGAAAGTGGTGAAAGAGTAGGCGTGCAAATGGTTCATGATGGCATGGCAGTACATCAACTCGAACCATGACATCATACGCCATGCATGGACTAAGGCTGGTTTCGACAAGGTTTTCCAGGCTGATTACCAACGCCATGCCAATGGCCTTTATGGACATGTCATGTTCGATGATGAGGGAGTGGAAGAAGAGGATGAGGTTGTACTTTGATTCATTTAATGATCAGTTCTTGTGATTTTTTTCCTTGACTCATTCCCCTCGTAAAAGGACAAAACGCATGTCTGAGCACACGCGCAATACACTAAGGAGCATGTTCTGCCTTGTCTTGTATGACGCGGAGGAAAAGTCGAGCAAAGACCAAAAAAACGTAGAATCTGGCAGTGCTATCACGTGGATAACTGAATAAGTATCATCAGCCACCCCAGGAACCCAAAAAGCCATGTGGTCGTTTTGGTACTTTAAAATCGACGAAATTAAAAATATATATATTTATGTGGTCCTTCAAATTCGTTCAACGAAATATCGTTTCCTATTTCAACCACTCCATAAATATTTTAAATCGAAATTAAAGATCAGGGGGTATAGCGGCCGACCGGGGCAAAGGTCTCGTCAAAGTCCACTCCTGGGATTTGAGAGAACCCCTTGGCCGTGAGACGAGCCTTGTATCTCTCAACTGTGTTGTCTGGATTCAGTTTGCGACGGTACACCCACTTGGCAACAACTGCCTTGCGACCAGGTGGGAGATCAACAAGCTCATATACGCCATGATCAGACAATGCATCAAGTTCGGCCTTCATGGCCTGCTCCCACAGCAGGGACTCAGTGGCACTACGGGCGGCCTGAACAGTCTGTGGTTCGGGAGAGAGGGGTGAGAGGCCGGCGGTCGCAAAGCACGAGGCTACATACCCGGCAACAGATGAGGTCATCGCGGAGTGAAACTCTTGTTCGACAAGGGAGTAGCCAAGTGCGGTGCTGGGATGGACAACAGAAGAGGTTGCAGACAAACCAGAGGTAGTGAGACCAAGGGCACAAAGGCCAGGGTGACCAGAGACGACCGGGTGAGACTGAGAGGGAAGAGCCCGGAGGCGACCACCGCGAGTGTAGGTTGAGACTGGGGGAACAGACGGGGGGCGCGCAGAGGAGGAGGGTGCCACGGAACAAGGCGAGCCGGATGGAGAGGACGAGACAAGAGGGGGCTCCGAGGCAACAGGAGGCTCCGAGGCAGCAAGAGGCTCTGAGGCAACAAGAGGCTCAGAGACTGCACCAAGAGTGGGGGAAGAGGAGGAGCCAGCAGGGGAGTGGGTAGGAGCGCTGGAGGTGCTGGGCGAGACCAAGGGACCTGAGACGGGTGAGGAAGCCGGGGAGGGGGACGTGGACAGTGGAGAGCCCAGATGAGCAGAAGGTGAGACAGGGGGAACCGAGGGACGTACCGAGGGAGGAAGAGTTGGCCCGGAGGGCAGAGAGCCACCCCCACCCCGAAGAGGCGGAGCGAGGGACCCACCGAAGCGAGGAGCGTCACCTTCAAACAGATGCTCAAAGAACAGGGCGTCACGAGATTCAACAACACGACAGCGGGAAGGATCCCAAAAGCGCCATGCTTTGGAGAAGGGAGAGATGCCCAGAAAGATACAAAGTCGACCACATCGGGACAGTTTACCATCGCGTTGGTCGGAGGGAACTCAGACGGAGGCAAGGCAGCCCCACACGCGGGCAAGCCGAAGGTCAGCACGGCGACCAGTCCATCGCTCGAAGGGAGTGATGGAGCGAGGGAGGGGTCTATGCGAGATGCGGTTCGAGACCCATGTCATGTAGGACATGGCTTCGAAGGCAAAGAGAGGAGACTGCCCCGAGGCAGAGAGCAGGGAACGAACACCGTCAGCAAGGGTGCCGTTCTAGCGCTCAGACACCCCATTTTGTTAGGGAGTGTAGGGAGCGGTGGACTCAAGCCGGACCCCGCGAGACTCAAGAAAGCGGGATGTTGGACCATAGAACTCACCGCCACGATCACTGAGGAAAACGCGCAGGGAGCGCTGACATGCGCGTTCGGCCTGAGGGAGCCAGGACTCAATGATGTCAGCAACATCACTCGTACCGCAGGGCAAAGACCCAGCGGTAACGAGAGAAGTCGTCAGTAAGACACAGGACGTACCGACCAATGCCACCCAGGAGATCCTGGGGTAAGGGCCCCATGACGTCAGCATGCACTAGGCCAAGGGGTTGCGAGGTAGTGGACTCAGAGGTTGACAAAGGAGAGCGGTGCATTTTACCCGCGGCGCAGTCAAGACAGGTGGACGTGCACGGAGGGGAAAACGTGGCAGGGTCAAGGCCATGTGTAGGCTGGAGGCGAAGAAGGCGCTAGATCGCGGCGGTGTGAATGTGACAGAGACGACGATGCAGAAGATCAGCATGGTCAGGAGACAGAGAGGGGGCAACGTGCACAAATGCAGAGGCAGCGGAAGGTGAGGGCAACGTGAGAGGGACACGGAACAGACGATCACAGCGAATGCCACGCAGAACAACACGACCTGAGGAACAGAGAGAAATGGAGGCAAGGCCGCGGCTGGACGAGAAATCCATGCCCTGGTCGTCAAGGGTGGTCACTGAGAGAAGACTGACCTCGAGGTCTGGAACGTACAAAACGTCAGGGAGATACACAGTGCCCCCGGGACCAACGAAACGGACGACACCAACACCTTGGACGGGAAGAAGCTGGCCTGAGCCAGTTCTGACAGAGCGCACAGACTGAACGGGTCCAAGGGATACGAAGGAGGAGCGACAGGAGGTCACGTGATGGGTGGCCCCCGAATCAATGATCCAGAGGCCGGACGATGCACGAGTGGAGGGCAGAACCAAAGAGACAGCAACAGTGCCACGGAGAGAGGGAGAACATGTATGACCAAGGCGTGAGGGGTACGTGTGAGACTGCCACTCCTCAATCCAAGCACGATCATCAGGCATATCCCCTTGCACACCACCAGAGGGAGAGCCACGGAGGGTAACATCAGACGCACAAGACAACGCAAGGGGTTGGCCACCACACTCTCACCTCCCTGAGTGCGAAGATGAAGCAGTTCGGCCAGGCGGCGCTCAAGGGTGCGCTCCTCGTCGCGGCGGTCAAAGGAGCGCTCAGAGGAGCGATCAGAGGAGCGATCAGAGTAATGGCCGTCATCACGAGCCCAGTGTGGGACAGAATAGTGGGAAGACGGTGGCCCGTAGTAGGGCCCAGATGGTGGTGGCACCCAGCCCATGGGACTGGAGGCGGCCGGTGTCTGTTGAATAGGGGCGAGTGTGGTAGTGAGGGCTGAGGCAGATGGGGATGAGGAAGAGGATGAGACAGTCACTGCGGCAGCAGCGGAGGAGGCTGTGACGGCGGTGTGCGCCCAGTGGGCACGCATGGAGGAGGCAAGACGCACGTCGTCACGTGGGGCAGGACACTTGGGCGCAGAGTGCCTGGTAGCACCGCAGTTCCAGCAGGTGACATCGGCAGCAGGTGAGGTAGAGTTCCTGCCACCACGTCCACCCCCACGCCCTCGGCCCCCACGACCGCCGCCACGGCCGGAGCCAGAGCCTCCACCCCCGGGACGAGAGGCACCCTGGGTAGAGTGCAGTGAAGCCTGAGAGGAGGAGGCAGCATAAGAGGCTGCAGTGGAGGAAGGGGGTGAGGATGTGGTGACTGCTGCAATGGCGGCGTGATGCATGCGTTTGTTTTGGAGGGAGTTCCACCAGTCAGTGAGACGTGCAGCAGTAAAGTCAAACAATGGGCCAATTTCCGATGGGGCACCGGCAGGAACAGGTGCAGAGGCAAGACGCTCTAGCTCTGCCTGGGAAACATGAAGATAGAGATCAGACAGCTCAGGGATGAGGCCGGCGACAATAGAGAGGCAGGCAGAGAGAGGACCTGGGGCAGCTTTGCCCAGGTCCCTCAGTAGGCGCAAGCTGCGCGCCCAATACTCATCTGCGGTCTCGTCAGCCCGCATCTGCAGAGTGTTGAACTGCACGGTGAGAGCACTCTGAGCGGCGTGTCCAGTGATGGTCTTCCAACGGCGAATGAGTGCATAAGCACCCACAGGATCAGCAGTAGTGCCTCGGATGGGATCGGCATTGTACGTACCGATGTCATCCAGGAGGTTCTCGGGACCAGCGTTGATGAGTGCCCGGACAGCACGGGCTGCCTCCGCTGGCTGGGGGACAAACGGTAGCTTTGCGGGTGAGTAGTATTCCCACAGCAGTTCACCCTGAGCCCACGCACTGAAGCGTGTCTCCCAGGAGGTGAAGGTGAGCTTTGAGGTGAAGTGGGGCGGCGACGTCTCAAAGTCCTTCTGGCGTGCTGGTGGGGGAGCACCAGTGGAGACTGCTCCAGTAGAGGGAGAGGAAGAGGAGGAGTTGGCTGCCCCACTCCCTGACGGTGCTGACGAATTTGTAGACCCTGCCTTGTCAACAGGAATGGATGCAGCAAAGAATGGGATAGAGCGGAGACGCTCAAACACCAGTGCAGCTACTGAGGCGGCTAATTCCTGTTGCGCATCTCGCTCATGGTCAAGTTCATCTAGCGCCTTTCGGCGCTCAGCTTGGGCCTCACTAAGGGCGACCTGAAGGGCCTCTAGCTTATCTTCTTGTCCTGGCATGATGGGAGCACTAGAGCATCAGGAGGGAGGATAGAACTTAGACAAGAGAAGAGAGGAAGTGAGAAGAGAGAGAAGTCAGAGTGAGGGAGAATCTTACCGATCTAGTGACGTGGCAGCAGAGCGAAGAGAGGGGCCACCACGACTGCTGCTGAAGAGAAAAGCACTGCCACCCACCCTGCAACCGCCACGGTCTGGCACAGAAGGCCGGTGACAGTGGCTCCGGCCACTGTTGGAGACGCTAAAGCAACGAGAACTCCTGTGGTGATGTGTGGAGTGAGCTCCCGTGGAGAACCTGTGGGAGTCAGAACAACAGATGCAGTGGAGGCGCGGATGGAGCCGACAGCGGCTGCAGTAGCATCAGCTGCAGATGAGGCTGCGGTTGCGACAGAAGCTGCTACTGTAGTGACTTGAGTGGCAATGTTTGCCGCCGCTGCTGAAAGCAGTGTGAGTGAGGCTGCTGCATGGGCGTATGCATTGTTGCACGCCCCATGGCCGTCTGAGTGGGCGCCCTGCAAGCACGGGCAGTAGCAGCAAAGGTTGCAGCCGCCCCTGCTGCTGCGTCAAGCACGGCTCCGGCCAACCAATGGAGTCTGTATGCACAGGGAGCACAGGGATGACGCCTGGAACCTCTGGGGTTGGAGACGGCTCAGCAGAGGTGGCGGTAGCGAGAGATGGGCCGGCAGTGGTGTTGGCAGTAGACACAGATGTGAATGGTGGGGTGCCGGGTGTTTGTTGCATTGTTGGACGGCGAGGAGGAGACGGTGGCAGATCGTCAGCTGTGTACACCTGACGGTTGATTTCCTCCTCGCACTCAGCGGCTTCCCTCTCTAAATCTCCTCGCCAGTAGTCTGCGTCGAGCATGCGAAACCAGAGGGGTGTGTTGTAGTCTGGTAGTGACGGGGGGTCGTAGTCCCTTGGGTCCTCCCACCCGTCGTCAGAGTGACGTGCAGCAGTCCGAGGGGAGTCAAGCTGCTCGTCGGGGGGTCCGTCATACGGCAGTGAATCCAGGATGGCGACTGTGGAGACGAGAGGGATTGTGCAAGGGTACAGAGTAGTGCGCTCAGATGCACGGTGATGCACAAGGAGCCGTGAGGGTATGCGGGGTTGCCCATGGAGCTTAGAGATACGGGAGTGCTATCTCGGGAAGTCGAGAGCAATTGCAGGCAACAATGGAGAGAGGAGAGATGACTGAGAGAGGAGCCTAGAGAACAACTGAGGGTGGGTAGCAACCGAGAGCAGTTGTGGAGCGACGGAGAGTCGTGAGGAGCCCGAGAGAGGCGAGAGGGCCAACCGAGAGTGACGGGGAACCCGAGGGCAGCTGCGTGCAGCCGAGAGGGACTGCTGAGAACAGAGAGGGGCTGAGGGCAGCTGCGAGAGAGGTCAGGGACCGGGAGCTGGCAGGCAGCTCACGGCAGCGGGGGCCGCGAAGAACGGGCTAGCGGGCGAGAAGGTACCCGATGGTCTCGAAGAGTCAAGGGCAGCCGATTGGAGCAGCGAGAACGGCAGCAATGGGCTGCCAAACAATGAGGGCAGCAGCGTCTAACAGTGCTGTTGCTTTAGGCCGAAGAGACGGCAAGCGGCGAAGAACGTCCGCTACGGAGATGCACGGGCCATGAGAACAATGGACCGCGGAAGCTCAGGGACCAGGATCGATGAGCGGTGTGGTAGCATCCTCACTGCTCTGATACCAGTAGTTGCTAGGAAGTTGCTTGATTAGACCACATGTGGTGGGGCAAGTGAGAGAATCAAGACCTGGTGAATGAGGCATGCCATGGATGCGGTAACATGCCTTAGAATCGTGCAGTCAACCAAGACAGTGAGACAAGGGGGGAGCGAGAGCGAGAAGTACCGGTGAGCACTTGCTCACCACGGGCGTTGAGCTCGAGTGGGCAAGTGCCGCCACCCGGGGGTCGAGCCCGACCTCTCGAAATAACCGAGGGCGGCTACTCACCAACGCACGGTCAAGACCGGCATGGTGGCCCCCTAAGGATCAGCACCCGGCAAATGTGCAGCTCCCCCATGACATGTAAGGCAAGATAAAAGTTATGCAGGGCACGGCAAAGAGAGTGTACGGCCCTAGCATCTACCGCATCACACAGAGAGTCATAGAGAATCATGTAGAGTCATGCAATGGTAACATTGATGCTAGACAGTGCCCCTGGGTCTAGCAACAGCTTGAGGGCGTTGACGGCTCCAATCAGGATGATCACGTCAGCCATCTCCCCAGGCAGTACCATTGTCATTTAATCTGTACATGAGTGTGTGGAGCATGTGGGAGACAAGAGGGCATAGAGTTATGAGTGGCCAACGAACTTCAACAGCTGTGACACTACGCATCAGCGCCAGGTCAGCGTGTGACAACAGTCACAAGTTTGAGACAAAACTGCAAGGGTCTGGGTTGGGACATGGACAGAGTGTCAGGAAACTCAAACTGAATATAATTGCAGAGAGGAATGACAAATGACAGGTGCATGGCATAGGTACCTGCCGCGGCGCACGGCGGGTGTCGCACGCGGCAGTGCAAGATCTATCCTACAACCGGCCCAAAACAAAGGTTTTGGTCGTAACTCTGCGCACACATGTCAAAATGCTACGCCGTCTGAACCTAGGCGTGTAGAATCACAAGCCGGACGCTACGACTGGTCACATGCATGCATCTGGCACCGAACGGTGGAAACACAATGCAAAAACATGCAAATCGGGCCCACGGCCAGTCCACCGATAAAGTCTTGCATTGTGCAGAAAAATTGCAGGAGGTCCCGGGTAGCGTCCACAGCTCTGAAACGGCCGTCGGTCAGCTCCAAGCCGGTAGTCCGCCACCGGACGACGCACCGGTACCGCCTGGGTCCGCATCAGGGATCTGCACGAGCATGGAAACGGCCGAGTGGTCACAGTAAATTGTACAGGTTGACAGGAACGTCACAAATCACAACAATCCCCCATGACCCGATGGTACGCATGTCCATACACGTGCAGCACTGAAACGCGTGCAACGACGTAGTGAATGGCCACCACAACACCCCACACTCAACCACTCTCAGGCAAGGGGCGAAGCCCGACAGAACGAATGGCCACCAGGAACTTTCCGCGTGCTAGTGCCTTTGTCAAGAAGTCAGCACGCTGCATGTCAGTGCCAACCCAAATGACGGAGATCACGTGTCGCTCCACCAAGTCACGCACAAAGTGATGCTCTACTGCATTGTGCTTCGTGCGAGCATGGAGGACACCAAAGTTTTCCGCAATAGCAAAAGCACTCTGGTC
>SZWC01013595.1:39083-53662 GCA_023375785.1 Penium margaritaceum | reverse complement strand
AAACGCGTGCAACGACGTAGTGAATGGCCACCACAACACCCCACACTCAACCACTCTCAGGCAAGGGGCGAAGCCCGACAGAACGAATGGCCACCAGGAACTTTCCGCGTGCTAGTGCCTTTGTCAAGAAGTCAGCACGCTGCATGTCAGTGCCAACCCAAATGACGGAGATCACGTGTCGCTCCACCAAGTCACGCACAAAGTGATGCTCTACTGCATTGTGCTTCGTGCGAGCATGGAGGACACCAAAGTTTTCCGCAATAGCAAAAGCACTCTGGTCGTCGCAACGAAGCACAATGGCGGGTACTGACTGACCCAGCTCAAGGAACAGACGTTGCAGCCATACCGCCTCAGCGGCCCCTGCTCCCCGAGCGACATACTCTGCCTTTGATGAGCTACGTGCAATACAGCCCTGCTTCCCGCTATGCCAGGACACAGCGGTACCACCAAGCAAGAACACGTAACCGGTGCGACTGCGTCCGTCTGGGCTCCAGGCCCAGTCGCTGTCGGTGTAGCCATCAAGGATCACCGAACACTTTCGACGAAAGCACAGTCCGATGTACGGTGTGGAGACCACGTACCGCACCACTCGCACAGCCGCATGAAGGGCTCTAGTATGTGGAGCCTGCGAAAACTGAGCAAGGAGGTTGACGGCGAATGCGATGTCCGGACGTGTGGTAGTGGCCAGGTACATCAGGGATCCGATGAGACGGAGGTACAAGGTCACATCCACTGTCTCCTCCAGCTGTGTGGGATCATCCACCTTTAGGGCATCCTGCCCGTCGGGTGTGAGGGGTGTGGAAGCCGTGGGCACTGCGCCGAGGAGATCGCTGAAGCGCTCCCCCACAACTCGTGCGTATCGGGCCTGGTGCAGCAGTAGAGTACGACGTCTGCAGTCTCGTATGATCTCCATGCCGAGAAACACCGTTGCAGGACCAAGGTCCTTCATCCTGTAGGCAGTCTGGAAGACGGCCTTGGCCTCCTTCACGGCCTCCACTGAAGGAGACGCGATAAGAAGGTCGTCGACATAGAACAGGATGGCGGTGAACCGCTCAGGCGTCCGGCGGATGAAGAGAGAGGGATCTGCCTCGCTTTGTACATATCCCGCACGAGTCACGGTGCCGGTGATCTCCTGGTTCCAACACCGAGGAGACTGCTTGAGGCCGTACAAGGACTTGCGCAAGCGCCAGACCTTGTCGCCATCCTCAAAACCGGGTGGCTGAGCCACATAGATCTCCTCAACCAGAGAGCCATGGAGGAACGCATTCTTCACATCCATCTGGTGTAGTTCCCAGTCATGCTGAGCCACTACACCGAACAGAGCTCGAGCTGAGGTCATACGGCCGACATGGGCGAAGGTGTCAATGTAATCGATGCCCTCAATCTGAGAGTACCCCTTGACGACCAAGGGAGCCTTATGGCGTTCCAGTGAGCCATCTGGCTTCACTTTCTTGCGAAAGACCCACTTGACCTG
Organism: Penium margaritaceum; assembly: GCA_023375785.1. Taxonomy (NCBI): domain Eukaryota; kingdom Viridiplantae; phylum Streptophyta; class Zygnematophyceae; order Desmidiales; family Peniaceae; genus Penium; species Penium margaritaceum. The sequence goes on along the minus strand of SZWC01013595.1, from coordinate 52,188 downwards.
AATAGCCTTCCTTCCAGGTGGAAGGTTGACTAGCTCGTAAACTCCGTGCTCTCGGATGGAGCGAAGCTCATCCTCGCAGGAAGCATGCCAAGCGTCAGCATCCTGTGATGAGAGAGCTTCCCTCAGTGTTCCCGGGTCAGGCGCCAAAGCGGGAGAGCTCTGCGTGCCAAGAGCACGCGCCTCAGTGCTAGGTCTGACGACCACAAGATCGGCTGTTGCATCACAAGCGATGTGGAACTCGCGAGTGACGAGGTCGTGCCCTATTGGACATGCTGGATGTACCTCTGTGTGCTCAGTGCGGACACTCAGGCCTAGGGCCTTTGTGCCGGGGTCACCACTCGCGACGCTGCGAGTGGAGCGCCCAGGTGCAGGACCAAACGCTCGCTGAGCTCCGGAGTCCAATGGTCAAAGACGACCGCCAGGCTCACGGGAGTAACCTGGGCTCGAGGGGCGTACCTCAGGCTCAGGAACGGGCACAGTCACAGCCGGGGAGAGCTGAGCTAAGGGAGCTGGTGATGTCGTGCGAGGAGGGGTGTGTGTGGGAGACACGGGACTCGGTGTGGCAGTAGGGACAGATGAGGCAGGACCACACACAGAGGCAGGAGTGCCGGCGGACACAGAAGTACGCACATGTGTAGGATCATGGGTACCGGAGGGAGGTGAGGGAACCGGAGTAGAAACCGGTGGTGCTGGAGAGGTCTCTTGGCCGACAGCGATGATCGCTGGGTCATCAAGAGCCGGAGACCGTGAAGTGGAGGGAGCTCGAACGGACACAGCAGCCTGACGAGGGGTGCTCGCAGCCGAAGACTCCCCCATCCGGCGAGAAACCTCACACGTAGGGATGTGCGTGACAGACAGCGACGTAATCGATGTCAGATCACGGTAGGTGAGGGACTCAAAGAAGAGCGCGTCGCATGACTCAATAATGCGATGACGGGTAGGGTCCCAAAATCGCCATGCCTTCGATCACAGGGAGATGCCAACGAAAGCACACAAGCGACCTCGCAGTGAAACCTTGGACCCCTGCTGGTCCTCGGTGTACCACACGGAAGCCAAGGACCCCTAGATGCGAGCGAGACGAAGGTCAGCACGATGGCCGAACCAGAGCTCATACGGTGTGACGTGGTCCGGAAGAGGACCATACGGGAGGCGGTTCCAGACCCAAGTCATGTAGGCAAAGCCCTCAAAAGCAAAGGACTCTAGGAGACCGCACTCAGACCGCATAGCGCGAACCGCATCCTCCATGGTGCGGTTCCAACGCTCAAAACACCGTTCTGTTCAGGAGTAGCAGGAGCAGAGACCTGGTGAAAAATCCCGTGCTTACCGAAGAAGCTATCCATCTTGCCGAGAAACTCGCCGCCACGATCCGATCAGAAAGTGTGCAGCGTGTGGTGAGACTGACGCTCAGCCATCACTAGCCAGAGGCGAACCGCGAGAGCAGCGTCACTCTTCTGGCGCAGGCTGTAGACCCACCGCATCCGGGTGAAGTCATCAGTCAGCGTCAGGACGTATCGACCCCTATCGGACATAGACTCGACAGGAAGAGGACCAAGAAGGTCCGAATGGACGAGCTCAAGAGGGCGAAGTGCGTGAGATCGTGAGTCAGGGTAGGTGCAGCAATGCATCTTACCCTGGGCGCAGAAAAGGCAGTCGGTCTTGGGTGGCTTCTCGAAAGAAGCCGCATCAAGACCTAGAGCGGGCTGTGTCTGAATGAGCTTTGACACAGTGTCGGAGCCTACATGACACAGGCGGCGATGAAGCAATCGCTGGTGCTCAGGAGAAAGAACACCAGTGACAAAAACACGAGCTGAAGGGGAAGTGGAGCAAGGGGCAGAAGTCCGGGAAACACAGTACAGGTCATCCACAACAAAGGCACGCAGAACAATGATGCGAGTGTCAATGGCAGTCACAGTCGCAGACTCGACAGTGTGCTCCACAGAGAGTCCCATCAATGTGCAAGCACATACAGAAAGCAAACTGAGCTCAATGTCATGCACAAACACCACCTCGGAGAGATACAAGGGGCCAGACGGACCATCGAAGTGCACGACCCCAACACCCTGGACTGGCAAGGACTTACCAGAGCCGGTGCGAACGGAACGAACAGATGCAACAGGGCCGAGAACAATGAAGTCACTACGACGACACGTCATGTGATGAGTGGCACCTAAATCGATGATCCAAGTGCCACCGGCATCACGACTGGAGGACGTCACTGTACAACGGGCAATGGAACACTCGGCCTTAGACGGACACGGAGCAGTAGGTGGGGAGAAACGATGAAGGGCACAAAGGTGGGACACATGAATCCAATCTGTACAGTCAGGCCCATCATCATCACATGCCGACTGTGCCCCCCCACACGAGTCATCCCGAGCCACATGGACAGACGGACCGACAGTCTGTGAATCACTCGGTTGTGACAACACACTCGCACCTCCCTGAAAGCGGAGCGCCAGAAGGTGACGAAGCTCGGCGATGGTGCGGTCGCATGGGTCCGGATCACTGCTACTCGCCGGTGGGGAAGCAGGAACAGCTGCAGTCGTGGCTGCCACGCGTCCCGAGGAAGTCGAGGCTGACGTGCTGGACGCGGAACGGAGAGCGTGTGCCGCCTTGAGCCCACGAGTAATCCGCGCCCAGTCGAGCGGCTGCTGGCACTCGGTGTAGCGATGAGTGTCGCCACAGTTGTAGCAGTGAACGGAACGTCCACTGCTACCACTGGAAGACAACTGCTGCTGTGACTGCTGCTGACCTAGAACCCGCTTCCCTTTCTTCTTCTTCCCCTGAGCTGCTGCTGCAACACCGAGGTATGGTTAATGGGGGCATTTTTCTGCACTGGTTTTCAAGTGCACCTGTCTAGTGCGTGATTGTATCCTCTATGGAAAACTGGGCCTCCTCCCCTATGGGGGGGTCCAGTGCGTGGGGCTAGTGTATGAGGACAGTGCGCTCGTTCCCCACTCAAAAATACACTGATCACGCACTCAGTGCGTGATTTCATCCTCTATGGAAAACTGGACCTCCTCCCCTATGGGGGGGGGTCCAGTGCGTGGGGCTAGTGTATAAGGGCAGTGCGCTCGTTCCCCACATAAAAATACACTTATCACGCACTCAGTGCATGATTTTTTCGTATATGGAAAACTGGATCCCCTCCCCTATGGGAGGGTCTAGTGCGTGGGGCTAGTGTATGAGGGCAGTGCTCTCCTTCCCCACCCAAGCATACACTGATCACGCACTCAGTGCGTGATTTTGTCCTCTATGGAGAAATGGACCTCCTCCTCTATGGGGGGGTCCAGTGCGTGGGGCTAGTGTATGAGGGCAGTGCGCTCGTTCTCCACACAAAAGTACACTAATCACGCACTCAGTGCGTGATTTTGTCCTCTATGGAAAACTGGACCTCCTCCCCTGTGGGGGGGTCCAGTGCGTGGGGCTAGTGTATGAGGGCAGTGAGCTCGTTCCCCATACAAAAATACACTGATCATGCACTCAGTGCGTGATGTTGTCCTCTATGGAAAACTGGACCCCCACCCCTATGGGGGGGTCCAGTGCGTGGGGCTAGTGTATGAGGGCAGTGCGCTCGTTCCCCACACAAAAGTACACTAATCACGCACTCAGTGCGTGATTTTGTCCTCTATGGAGAACTGGACCTCCTCCTCTATGGGGGGGTCCAGTGCGTGGGGCTAGTGTATGAGGCCAGTGCGCTCGTTCTCCACACAAAAGAACACTGATCACGCACTTAGTGTGTGATTTTTTCCTATGTGGAAAACTGGACCCCCTCCCCTATAGGGGGGTCCAGTGCTTGGGGCTAGTGTATGAGGGCACTGCGCTCGTTCCCCACACAAAAATACACTGATCACGCACTCAGTGCGTGATTTTGTCCTCTATGGAAAACTAGACCTCCACCCCTATGGGGGGGTCGTACGTGGGGCTCGTGTATGCACATACTCGATGTGTACATACATATTTTGAGTACACTAGAATTTCAGTGCCCTTGCCTAGTGCGAGCGCACTACTAGAGCGCACTCAAAACCTAGTGCGTGATTGGTCCACCATCAACCATATATGGCAACACCCTGTGTCTGAGTGGGTGTGGGGGGGGGCCGAAGAGGAGGAGAAAGACGAGGACGTGATGGATGATGAAGGAGACTGCAGGAGGGATGATGGTGGTGATGCGACGATTGCTACAACAAGGGCAGTCTCCTTATGGGCCACGGTGGCCTCGCGGGTTGAAGTCACCTGGAGGAAAAGCTGATGCGTCCAAGGGAGAAGCTGCAGAGTAGCTGAGAAAGGCTCAAGGATGGCGTCGCTGTACCGTGTGAAGATGTCGGTGTACTCAAGGCGAACTCCGAGCATCACCGTACGGAGCGCCCACAGCTGTGAGCTTCCGGAGGTCCCAAGACGTGTGTAGATGCGCATGGCGCGTCACCAGTAATCGGCTGCAGGCTCTCCAGGCCCCTGACGGAGAGAGTGGAAGGCACGAATGTGTGCTGCTCGGGTGGCGTGCGTCTCTGCGGCCAGCAGGGATAGGGCCAGATCCCAACCTCCGCGTGGATCGGCGCCGGTGCCTGTGCCAGGCTCGCCAAGGAAAGGGCGGAAGTCGACGACGGTCTCGCGTGGCATGGCGTAGAGGAGGCCGCGCATCGCCCTGGCTGCTGTCAGTACCTGTGCTGGGTCTGTAGACTGATACTGGCTGTGGTAGCAGGGCCACACGCCCTCTGAAGTGGACCAAACCTGAAAGAGGATCTCCCAGCAGTCGAAGCCGTCCTCAGTGATGTACCATGGGGGTGGTGTCTCAAAGTCCTTGGGTTGCCGCTCCGTGGGGAGGGCGACCGCAGGCTGAGGAGGACGGGAAATGGGGAAGACTCCCGGAAGTGGATAGTCGCCGGGGTACTCAGGTGACAATCGTATCGGGGAAAACGGAGGCGATCGGGTGCCCGTCTGCAGCTGACGGAGGCGCTCCTGAAGAACTCGAATCTCCTGAGCCGGGGAATCATGAGTAATGCCTGGCATGCGTGGCTCATCATCCAGGAGGTCAGCAGGTGGTGGGACAGGTCGAGTGCCTGTCACGGGTGCCTGAGCCGACTGCTGGGTAGAGACCGCGACGCCGGCAGCTCCCTCACAAACCCGCCGAGGAGCCGTGGACTAAGCACGCAGAAGCTCAGTCAGCGTGCGGATAGCGTCAGTCTGCTCTCTCTGGAGGCGACGCATCTCATCCTGCTGGCTTCGAAGGTCCTCAATGGACTGTGAGCGTGGACTCAGTACACCAGACGAAGAGGAGGAGGGGTCGCCTGGTCCCTTCTCCTTGTCGGGCAGGCTCATGTCGCCGCTCAGCATGGGGCGACAGGTCAAGTTTGTCGGATTTCAAAACTTTCAGCGTTTCTCGAAGAGTTGAAACACTGGCAACTTTTGACTGTCCGGCCAAAAATTTGGCTTAAGTATGGTGCTGACGGCCAGAAATTTGGCTAAGTGCTGAAATTTAAAATTTTCGGCACTAAAAATTCAAGGTTGTCCAAATCAAGCGAAATTTGGACCGCAGAGGCTCCTGAATGTGCTGAACATGATGGTGAAATTTTTGGTCGCAAAAAGTTGGAAAAAGTGGCAAAACGTCACTTTTCCCTGTTCTGCCCGAATTTCAGCAGAAAACAAATCTGCGGTGCACTTCAGTCTTTGCTGGTGGCGACAGAGCACGAAACTGAGCGTGAATAGTAGCTCTGGAGAGCTTGAGAGAAGAGCTTTCCAACGCACCCTCAAACGCCAAAAACGGCGTTCGTTTGAAGCCAGGGCAAGCTCGTGNAGGTTGTCCAAATCAAGCGAAATTTGGACCACAGAGGCTCCTGAATGTGCTGAACATGATGGTGAAATTTTTGGTCGCAAAAAGTTGGAAAAAGTGGCAAAACGTCACTTTTCCCTGTTCTGCCCGAATTTCAGCAGAAAACAAATCTGCGGTGCACTTCAGTCTTTGCTGGTGGCGACAGAGCACGAAACTGAGCGTGAATAGTAGCTCTGGAGAGCTTGAGAGAAGAGCTTTCCAACGCACCCTCAAACGCCAAGAACGGCGTTTGTTTGAAGCCAGGGCATGCTCGTGCCGACGGGGAGGTGGTGGCTGACGCGATTTTCGTCCGCGGCTCCTCCACGTCCGTGCGGCTTCTAGGAAGTTGCACGGACAGGGGCAGCGGTGGCGCACGCTGCTCTTGTTGCTGCTGCTGCTGCTGCTGCCATCGAGCTTGACGGCAATGGCCTCAAGCCAATTTGGCGGCTACTGTTGCTGATGTTTCTGATGCCGCCGCCGATGTTGCTGCTGCTGCTGTTGCTGTGGTCAAAACTGCCAGCTCTGTTGCTGCGCTGCTGGACAGCTGCTATGGCGCTGCTGCGCTGGCGTGCTGCTACACTGCTGCACCCCTCCTGCACGACTCCTCTGTCGCGCACGTGTTGCGGCCTACGCCTTGCAATGGCGCAGGTTGGTGGGTCCTCCCAGGACCTGTCGCTGCTGCTGTGTGCTGTTGCCGTTGCTGCTGCTCACTGCTGCTGCGATTGCTGCATCTCTGCTGTGCAGCACAACAAGCTCTGGCTTCTTGCTCTGATACCATGAGAAGTTTCCTAGAACCTTCCTAACCACTTGTCGTGACACTAGGCGTCAGCGCCAGGTCAGCGTGTGACAACAGTCACAAGTTTGAGACAAAACTGCAAGGGTCTGGGTTGGGACACGGACAGAGTGTCAGGAAACTCAAATTGAATATAATTGCAGAGAGGAATGACAAATGACAGGTCCATGGCATAAGTACCTGCCGCGGCGCACGGCGGGTGTCGCACGCGGCAGTGCAAGATCTGTCCTAAAACCGGCCCAAAACCACTGTTTTGGCCGTAACTCTGCGCACACATGTCAGAATGCTACGCCGTCTGAACCTAGACGTGCAAAATCACAAGCCGAACGCTACGACTGGTCACATGCATGCATCCGGCATCGAACGGTGGACACACAATGTAAAAACATGCAAATCGGGCCCACGGCCAGTCCACCGATAAAGTCCTACGTGATGCAGAAAAACTGCAGGAGGTCCCGGGTAGCGTCCAGAGCTCTGGAACGGCCGTCGGTCAGCTCCAAGCCGGTAGTCCGCCACCGGACGAAGCACCGGTACCGCCTGGGTCCGCATCAGGGATCTGCACGAGTATGGACACGGCCGAGTGGTCACAGTAAACTGTACAGGTCGACAGGAATGTCACAAATCACAACAAAGGGATATTCACTCCACAAGCAGTGGACAACGGGTTCATTCCTATGAAAAAGTCCCAACATAAATTACTTATGGCACATCCATTAGGTTAGGCACCATAGAATGGGTCATTTTCATCGAAACCTTTCATCTTGCTTCTCTCATGCATGATTATTTCTCATACTAACCTTTTTCTACCAGAGAAGCTATAGCCTCTACAAAGTACTTCCAAGTTCACCCAGTTGGAAGTCACTTGTGGGCTGCGCCGATCTTCCAATGTGTAAACAATTCTCCAGACTTTGGATGAATGAGTGAACCCCGTCGTTCGGGGAAGTGTCATTGTCACCTAGTCGGAATTTCATTGCAGCACATAAAACTCTTTGTGCATGACATTCAAGGCAAGAATGCTTGGAAACATTTGTGCGTTTTTGACTTATCCGAGGCATGCTCCTTTCCTCCATGAAACCCCCAATGCATCCCTTCATTTGAGGAACAATAGTTGGTTGTGCTTTGCAAGCTCTAGTTCCTAATGCACCTCTAGTGATGGGCTGAGAAGAAACAGCCCACACCACAACCTAAGGTCTTGTCAGGTAGTGCCTCTTATCACGGCCAACTGATTGTTCCCTCTCATGCTGACGGTTGAGCCGAAGCAAGGAGGCGCCACGCCATGGAAATGCAGCAGCCCATTTGACCGAGGAGGGAAATGTACCAGAACCTGCAACAACGGTATAAATGATGAATCCATTCAGGCCAACAGAAGGACATGACTAGAGCTCCAGGGTTGTCATCGCCAAGAGCTACAAGCATGCATGCTACATGTGCAGGGAAAGACTACACTCCCTGGTGGTTCTATGTGGTGGTGCAAGCAAGGCTTTTGCCACCACATGCGAGGGCAACACAGGGAAAGGGTGGGAAAGAGACGTGCCAATGAACGTTTGGAAGGGAAGAGAGCGTCTGAGAAGGTGGGAACGAAGCAGAACAAGAGACGGAGTTTATCGAAGACTGGGAACGAAGCTGGGACTGAGGCGAAGATCGTGGAGAGGGTGGGAGGTGGTTGCATGAAAAGCAAGCGTTGCAGGTGCACCTTCGCCATGCAGCACATGCAGACAAAGTGGGCAGGAGAGGCGCAAGTGGGCGAAGAAGCATCAGGGGACGAATCAGGGCGCTGGGGAAAAGCACGTCGGAAAACACAGCGCCGCGTCAAGTCCCAACGGCGAGGGCCACACAGGTACTACTCACCCGCCCTGGAACCTGCCCTTGGGGCCCTTTGTCGAGTAGCCCTGGAAGTACAAGATGCGAGCCACGAGGTAGATCAGGCCGAACACGGTCGAAGCGATAGGGTGCTGCACTCACTCAACACACACAGAATTGCCGCACATCACACGCCAAGGCAGTGGCAGGGTCGACATGGCTGGATGAGATGGTCCGGTTGGGCCGTCGTTGGGTCATGTCCGATGCACAACAAATATAAAACCACTTGTGTTGCGGAAGAGGAAACAGGCGGCAAGGGTGAGCAGAAGGAACTGGAATTCAAGATCATGAATTGCTGCATACAATTGGCAGCAAGGTAAACAAAAGGGGGCGGACGGGGAGGGGGGGGGGGGGGGGGGAGAGAGAGAGAGCGAGAGAGCGAGAGAGCGAGAGAGCGAGAGAGCGAGAGAGCGAGAGAGCGAGAGAGCGAGAGAGCGAGAGAGCGAGAGAGCGAGAGAGCGAGAGAGCGAGAGAGCGAGAGAGCGAGAGAGCGAGAGAGCGAGAGAGCGAGAGAGCGAGAGAGCGAGAGAGCGAGAGAGCGAGAGAGCGAGAGAGCGAGAGAGCGAGAGAGCGAGAGAGCGAGAGAGCGAGAGAGCGAGAGAGCGAGAGAGCGAGAGAGCGAGAGAGCGAGAGAGCGAGAGAGCGAGAGAGCGAGAGAGCGAGAGAGCGAGAGAGCGAGAGAGCGAGAGAGCGAGAGAGCGAGAGAGCGAGAGAGCGAGAGAGCGAGAGAGCGAGAGAGCGAGAGAGCGAGAGAGCGAGAGAGCGAGAGAGCGAGAGAGCGAGAGAGCGAGAGAGCGAGAGAGCGAGAGAGCGAGAGAGCGAGAGAGCGAGAGAGCGAGAGAGCGAGAGAGCGAGAGAGCGAGAGAGCGAGAGAGCGAGAGAGCGAGAGAGCGAGAGAGCGAGAGAGCGAGAGAGCGAGAGAGCGAGAGAGCGAGAGAGCGAGAGAGCGAGAGAGCGAGAGAGCGAGAGAGCGAGAGAGCGAGAGAGCGAGAGAGCGAGAGAGCGAGAGAGCGAGAGAGCGAGAGAGCGAGAGAGCGAGAGAGCGAGAGAGCGAGAGAGCGAGAGAGCGAGAGAGCGAGAGAGCGAGAGAGCGAGAGAGCGAGAGAGCGAGAGAGCGAGAGAGCGAGAGAGCGAGAGAGCGAGAGAGCGAGAGAGCGAGAGAGCGAGAGAGCGAGAGAGCGAGAGAGCGAGAGAGCGAGAGAGCGAGAGAGCGAGAGAGCGAGAGAGCGAGAGAGCGAGAGAGCGAGAGAGCGAGAGAGCGAGAGAGCGAGAGAGCGAGAGAGCGAGAGAGCGAGAGAGCGAGAGAGCGAGAGAGCGAGAGAGCGAGAGAGCGAGAGAGCGAGAGAGCGAGAGAGCGAGAGAGCGAGAGAGCGAGAGAGCGAGAGAGCGAGAGAGCGAGAGAGCGAGAGAGCGAGAGAGCGAGAGAGCGAGAGAGCGAGAGAGCGAGAGAGCGAGAGAGCGAGAGAGCGAGAGAGCGAGAGAGCGAGAGAGCGAGAGAGCGAGAGAGCGAGAGAGCGAGAGAGCGAGAGAGCGAGAGAGCGAGAGAGCGAGAGAGCGAGAGAGCGAGAGAGCGAGAGAGCGAGAGAGCGAGAGAGCGAGAGAGCGAGAGAGCGAGAGAGCGAGAGAGCGAGAGAGCGAGAGAGCGAGAGAGCGAGAGAGCGAGAGAGCGAGAGAGCGAGAGAGCGAGAGAGCGAGAGAGCGAGAGAGCGAGAGAGCGAGAGAGCGAGAGAGCGAGAGAGCGAGAGAGCGAGAGAGCGAGAGAGCGAGAGAGCGAGAGAGCGAGAGAGCGAGAGAGCGAGAGAGCGAGAGAGCGAGAGAGCGAGAGAGCGAGAGAGCGAGAGAGCGAGAGAGCGAGAGAGCGAGAGAGCGAGAGAGCGAGAGAGCGAGAGAGCGAGAGAGCGAGAGAGCGAGAGAGCGAGAGAGCGAGAGAGCGAGAGAGCGAGAGAGCGAGAGAGCGAGAGAGCGAGAGAGCGAGAGAGCGAGAGAGCGAGAGAGCGAGAGAGCGAGAGAGCGAGAGAGCGAGAGAGCGAGAGAGCGAGAGAGCGAGAGAGCGAGAGAGCGAGAGAGCGAGAGAGCGAGAGAGCGAGAGAGCGAGAGAGCGAGAGAGCGAGAGAGCGAGAGAGCGAGAGAGCGAGAGAGCGAGAGAGCGAGAGAGCGAGAGAGCGAGAGAGCGAGAGAGCGAGAGAGCGAGAGAGCGAGAGAGCGAGAGAGCGAGAGAGCGAGAGAGCGAGAGAGCGAGAGAGCGAGAGAGCGAGAGAGCGAGAGAGCGAGAGAGCGAGAGAGCGAGAGAGCGAGAGAGCGAGAGAGCGAGAGAGCGAGAGAGCGAGAGAGCGAGAGAGCGAGAGAGCGAGAGAGCGAGAGAGCGAGAGAGCGAGAGAGCGAGAGAGCGAGAGAGCGAGAGAGCGAGAGAGCGAGAGAGCGAGAGAGCGAGAGAGCGAGAGAGCGAGAGAGCGAGAGAGCGAGAGAGCGAGAGAGCGAGAGAGCGAGAGAGCGAGAGAGCGAGAGAGCGAGAGAGCGAGAGAGCGAGAGAGCGAGAGAGCGAGAGAGCGAGAGAGCGAGAGAGCGAGAGAGCGAGAGAGCGAGAGAGCGAGAGAGCGAGAGAGCGAGAGAGCGAGAGAGCGAGAGAGCGAGAGAGCGAGAGAGCGAGAGAGCGAGAGAGCGAGAGAGCGAGAGAGCGAGAGAGCGAGAGAGCGAGAGAGCGAGAGAGCGAGAGAGCGAGAGAGCGAGAGAGCGAGAGAGCGAGAGAGCGAGAGAGCGAGAGAGCGAGAGAGCGAGAGAGCGAGAGAGCGAGAGAGCGAGAGAGCGAGAGAGCGAGAGAGCGAGAGAGCGAGAGAGCGAGAGAGCGAGAGAGCGAGAGAGCGAGAGAGCGAGAGAGCGAGAGAGCGAGAGAGCGAGAGAGCGAGAGAGCGAGAGAGCGAGAGAGCGAGAGAGCGAGAGAGCGAGAGAGCGAGAGAGCGAGAGAGCGAGAGAGCGAGAGAGCGAGAGAGCGAGAGAGCGAGAGAGCGAGAGAGCGAGAGAGCGAGAGAGCGAGAGAGCGAGAGAGCGAGAGAGCGAGAGAGCGAGAGAGCGAGAGAGCGAGAGAGCGAGAGAGCGAGAGAGCGAGAGAGCGAGAGAGCGAGAGAGCGAGAGAGCGAGAGAGCGAGAGAGCGAGAGAGCGAGAGAGCGAGAGAGCGAGAGAGCGAGAGAGCGAGAGAGCGAGAGAGCGAGAGAGCGAGAGAGCGAGAGAGCGAGAGAGCGAGAGAGCGAGAGAGCGAGAGAGCGAGAGAGCGAGAGAGCGAGAGAGCGAGAGAGCGAGAGAGCGAGAGAGCGAGAGAGCGAGAGAGCGAGAGAGCGAGAGAGCGAGAGAGCGAGAGAGCGAGAGAGCGAGAGAGCGAGAGAGCGAGAGAGCGAGAGAGCGAGAGAGCGAGAGAGCGAGAGAGCGAGAGAGCGAGAGAGCGAGAGAGAGAGAGAGAGAGAGAGAGAGAGAGAGAGAGAGAGAGAGAGAGAGAGAGAGAGAGGCCACGCACGACAAGACAGGCTCAGGGACACACTCAGTCGAGTCAAGGGAAAGATTATGGATAATGGATTATTAACTGACCAATAACTTCACCTCACGGTCCGCTCACAAAATCCAGTGCTTTGATTGCAAGTGACTGGAGGCATTTTCTTTCTCAGGTGAAAATCATGCTGCAGAAACAGAACTGCTGCACCACTGCCTGGCACACACATTTGTCTTTCAGCCCGTCTGCTCCAACGGATGCACACTGCCGCTGTTGCAGACCTCCAACACAACACCAGCAAGGTTGCACCTGATCCCGCGGCTAACAGGAGAGAGGAGGGGCCGATTTCCATGTGCTTGTTTTTTTCACGTCACTGGAAGCTGTGAGTCACAGCTATACATTCAATTGCGGCCAGGTGACGTCACAGCCTGTGACCAACCACTCCCCTGGCCGCATTGCTGTGCTGGCTGCAGCCTGCCCCATCCAGCAGGTGCAGGTGTACGTCTATGCAACGCTGACTAGCGAGAAAGAACATTCCGGATGTAAAGTCATGCGCATTGGTGCACATGCACATTGGTGCACATGCACGCTCGTGCGCAGGACCAGAGGTCAACAAGCATATCTCACAGAGACGGCCCAAACAGCCCACCACCGCTCTGGGTCGCAGTGGTGGGTTGTTTGTTCGGGCCCTCCACCACCACTGCATGGAGCGCACAGCGCAAACAGAGCTGAATCAGAGAGGTGGTGATTGCAGGACAGCTTGCCACACCTGCACGCAGTTGAAGAAGTGTGCGTTCTTGTTCTCGCTCTCCACCGCATACATGGTGGGGTACAGCACGCCGTACCTGCGGCGCACCGCAGCATTGGGACAGAGGATCGTGGTAAGAGTCAGAGGGATCCAGTGTAAACGCAACATGAGATGCCCCAGGCGGCAGCTAGAGAGCGGCGACCGGGTGATATCTCCCGAGTTGTAGACTGTGTCCGTGTTGGGTGGTGCTGTACCGACCGAGTGCAGCATCACGGGTGCGAAGAAACTTCTGCCCGAATGCAGTGAAGGCATTCGCGCCCAAGTCTTCTTTGAATCTTGTGATATCTTCCTGAGTTGCAATCTCGTTTGCCACTCCTTCGCAGTGGCAGATACAACAGTGACAGCAGTTTTGAGGGGGG
>SZWC01013595.1:19201-38626 GCA_023375785.1 Penium margaritaceum | reverse complement strand
GGAGGAGGAGGAGCAGGAGGAGGAGGAGGAGGAGGAGGAGGGAGGAGGACAGACCTGATGGATCAGCTCCATCTCCCGGCTTAACGAGCACGCATATGGAACAAAGTCAAGGGCGCACAGTTGCCCAGCAAAAAGAACGCAGTTTCAGTCTCCTGCCACTTCTGATACGTACGTCATCGTTTCAGAAAGGGACGTCGACAGGTTTCGGCTTGAAACCCTCCCGTGGACTCCGTGCTGACAAATAGTGTCCCCGATGACGAAGGGGAAGAAGTTGATCTACCCAGTTTTCCGAACCTTGAAAGTCCATAAAGATTTTAAGGCTTGTTCTCGTTGGCTCAACAAGACGCAGCAGTTTTCAGCTTACTTCCTCCGTGCTGCGCCGACTTTGATGGCCATCCACATGATCACGAAGACGGACAACATGGCCACCAAGATGACGTAGGCGTACGCCGGGTCGAGCTGGAAAGTCACGGCTGCCATGGCGGGTGCGTCAACTTCCGACCGCAGCAGCGTTACTGCCGATGGCAGATTTGGGGAGTCCCTGAAGGCGCAAGTGCAAGATGGCTGGCGGTGTCGAAGTGAGAATTGCGCGCAAGGGGTAGCGCTGGACTGCTGACTAATCAGACCACACGAAGAGTCTACGGCCAGAATTCGAGAACGGATTGAATGCAATGCCGCGTAGGCCCAGTCACGGTCAAAAACGATGCGCGGGTGGCGCAGGGCTCGCCGCCAACATGGGAATGCTGACGTCGACCACCTTCCCGATCCGACGTGTGCATGACGCCAATAGCTGGCGTCAGGCGTGCCGACCATCAAAGTGGGTGAGTCAGGAAGCCGTATGACACCATGAGTGACACACCAGATGCACATGACCGCGTGCTTCGTTAAAAGTTCAACCAAACCCGGAACCCATCCGGGTCAGTGAAGACATCATCTGCGCGCGCTATCTGAGACTAATACGCATCCACGCGCGCTAAAGACTGCGACGTTAAATACGCTCAGCAGGACTTGCGACGCGGTGACCCTCGCTGGCACACGTAGTTAATGCCTTTTAGAGGAGAAAGATCGACATGCAGAAGGGGAAAAAAGGCGAATCATGCGCAAGTTGTCAACGTGAGGTCGTGCAGCCATCCTCAGGAGAAAACAACAGCGAGGTTCATTTATTTCCTCTCATCTCAAGGTGAGCACTCATGAGTGCGACCTACCCCGACGCATTTATATTTTCCTACGTACCAAAGGGCTCTTTCCTGTACAAGGGGTGGAGCACAACCCGGTTCTATAGTCAAAGAGATGTAATCAGTCAAAAACCTTCTTGCAGAAATAAAATTTTTCTTCTATTTTTAGGAGGTTTTCATTCAAATTTTTGTTTTGAAAAAGACAAAATTAACACCAATGTTATATGTTGGGAAGTCGTTGAAGGAGCCACAACCACTTACGAGAGCACATTGAGGAAGGTGATTTCATTCTACTTTCATATCTATGAAATCAATTTTTGATTGCACACCTTAGAGAAACTGACCGAGGTTTTTTTATGGAGGGGCATTACATAAAAACAAAATTGCATGATCACCAAGAAAACTACAAGATCAGTTATAAAAATTCTACACCACACAAATTAGAATAAAAATGGACATATATCCTTTATTTTTACATTTAAATGAATAAATTTATACATTGGGCCATGGGCAATATACGCACAATGACAACTTTGTCAATTGCTATCTACCCACTAAGAATCACAAAGACCTATTGCTTACATCTTTCTGTTCCATTGTCTTATACTGTTCTTTGACACGGGAATGGTCTATTAGGAAGGTGTTCCGCATACATTCTTGAAGTTTCCGGTTCGGGCTGACGCTTTTGCGCTTTTCTTTTGCTGGATCGTGCGTCGTAACGGAAAAAACCTTAAAGGTGGCTGCCGCGGAATGCCGGCAGCCACCTTGTCATTTTAGCTAATCTTTATTTGTCCGTTCCTGTTCTTTGCGCACGTTCTCCTCGGACTTGTTTCTGTCACAAAGGCGTTAAATGCGCTTGCTATTCCTTCACCGGGGGGTCCAGGAGCGACCACTCAAATCAAGAATTGTTGCGCGCATTTAACGTCGCGGTCTTTAGCGCGCGTGGATGCACGTTAGTCTCAGATAGCGCTCGCAGATTATGTCTTCACTGCATCCGGGTCCATGTGCAGTCAGGAGCGGGGTGACGACGAGGGGAGGATCATGCATTGACCCATGAACTCATGCCAGTCCGCCATGGCAATCAGGTTCCGGAAACATGTAGACCATGCAGCGCAGAAAGAACCTACTGGTATGTGCATCACAAAGAAGAACCACATCGCAAGTACTAGGGTCCCGTTCAGGTCACTCGGATACCGGCCTGTCCGCGATCCTGAGATGAATGCATCAGGAGATCGACGTTTACTGTCCACGATGTATGAATCACGGCTCCCAGTGGCGGCGTCGGACGTCGAGGGAGAAGACCCTTCGCACTATCGACTTCGGTCCAAGATGCGAGGTCGTGGCCAACACCGATTGTGTGTGCCGCTCAAATGAAGTCGCACAAACGAATCCTCTTCGGTCCATCGCCTGGTCAGGGAAGGCGCATGCCACCACCCAAACGCTTCGAACTTTCCACGCCAGAACTTTTTTTGGGTTACATAGTAACCTATTACAATCGGTTCGTGGCCAAAAGATGCTTCAAGAAAATCGTGATTGGTGGATCGGTCATTTTTCTGACATATACACCAATCAGGGTGCAAGAATCAGTCGGACTGTATGCCCCCCCACGTCCGCGGACGCCCAGCCAAGATCGACCCAGGAAGAAAAAATCACGGACATCCATATACATTTCCGGACAGACCCCGGATAGTACGGAATGAGCAGTCCGACGCTAGGATGAAAGGGTAAGGACTGTATGATTAGGCACTCCACTCCATTGGCGAGCGGAATTTAATATTTTTGTTCTCCCTCTACGTCGCTCCCGCTTGGCCTCGCCCTGTCCTGCTTCACGGAACTCGTCGTCATGCTAAACTCTTGAGACTCGTGAACCCGGCTTCAAACATGGTCAAAATGCAATTGAAAGAAAAGAAATTCAGCTACCGTCATAATTTAAGGTAAACAAGGATCCAATGTTGCACTAAGGTGCACAGGGTTACGTAGTAAGCTTTGCAAAGTTGGCTGTAACTGAATTCAAAAGATTTTCAAAGAAAAACGTAGGGAAGAAAAAATGTGAAAATTCCACTTCATCCGAAATTTATTTGTTTTTTCCGTTTGATGTAGTTGTTATGCTTGTAATCTTCCCAAAGTACATTCAGATGTGACCTCTGGAAACGATTTTTAGGAATCAGATGTGCAAATCAACATTTCGAAATCAACATTCTTAAAAAAAATTGTATTGTACCCATTTTCACACTTGGATCTGTTCCATGGACTACCTTCCACACATTTATTGTATCCATACGTGTGTCCACAGCTATGTTCATATACATGGAGTCGTTTATGAATCTTAAAAAACATTATTTGTGTCATTTGTATCATGTATATTCAATATATGTTGTGTTTTCTTCACATTAATATGATCCAACCATCTAATGACAATGATTTTTTGTGATTGCGTGTGTGACAAAATCATTTGAAAGAAGCTGAATAATTCATGACAGATTATAATATGCATCATGTTTCAAAACATTTCTCCTTTCTTAAGCACATTGATTTAACAATTCAGTTTTGGTGGTGTAACTTGGATCCGGGTATGAAGGCTCAACTGTCTTGGAGCGTGTAGCAGTTACTTCCTGGCCAGTTCCTCTCGCGTCCGGAGAGTGATGTGGTCAACTGAGCTCGTCTCGTTGACCAGTCCGGAGCGTGTGAAAGAAACAAAGCTAGTACCTCTTTAAAATTCGACCCTGTCGGATATTCTTGTATTATTAAGTATGTCCTACTTGCAAACAAAGTACCGTTCACAGATTGCAGGTTGGCGGACGTCCCCAAAACAGGTCCACGAACCGATAACAATAGGTTACTACGTAACCCAATAAATTAAATTATGACTATAATTAAGTCATATTTTTTAATAACACAAGGAATCATTCAAGATTCATCCAAATTTGTCAAAGATCATGTTTTAATTAGTGAAGTTTATAATAGAGGTGTGAAACTAGAATTTTCACAATACAAGAATAAATTAATCTCATTTAAATAAATGAATTATTAGATAAAACCATACTCATAAAAAAAGAGACGAAATACCTTTTGAGGTTCTTCTTCAATATGTTGGTGAATTGTTATACATAATACTATACTGTCTAGCGCATTCTTTCACTTTTTGGTTGTTATTTTTTCGCTTTTACATCCATACAGGCTCGAAAGAATCTAGCGTAGCTTGATGTCATTTAGGAAGAGTTTGCCCAAACCATACACAATGGGCAAACAAAAAATTAGTTTGAACGAATGCGGGTGACAGTTTGGCAGTCCATTTACAACCAGTTTTGGTTTCCATGGATGAAGTCAATTATCATGGCAAACCTTCCATTATGTGGTCTAGATTGCGGGCAATTATTGAGCCTCTTAAGAGATACCAATATGAACACTTTTTCTCGGTTACTATGTAACCATATGCACGC
This sequence comes from Penium margaritaceum, assembly GCA_023375785.1. Lineage (NCBI taxonomy): Eukaryota > Viridiplantae > Streptophyta > Zygnematophyceae > Desmidiales > Peniaceae > Penium > Penium margaritaceum. The sequence goes on along the minus strand of SZWC01013595.1, from coordinate 34,011 downwards.
TTTGCGTGCAACGCCTGCCTCTTGTTTTTTTTTTTTTGTTGTTGTGGCTTAGACAGCCTTTAAGGTGAGGGAACCTATGCTGCACCTTTGAGGGATTCCTCCCCTCTCTTGCGGGGGCTTTCAGTCAAAAGACTGTGCCCCATGTGGCAAGGCCACACCAGTTTAGGTACCCACGGGACTTATGTCCTTATGGGTTATGTGGGACTCACACCCACTAAACCTCACCCCTAAGAGTACCTTCACCACGGGTCGTAGCCCTGCGGTTGGGGGTTCAGTGGCTGTTTTTACACAGTCCCCTGAAGTACTCGTCCCCCCTGGCGTTGATTATTGTGAAACCAGATGGAGCGGAATAGTGGGTGAAGAATGAGGTGTGGTGGGTCAAGCTTCCGATCGACTTTGCATAGGTGAATAGAGGTCGAAAGTTGGGTAAGCATTTGGTTGAATTGATCTTTCTTGGGTAATTTTGATATTGATGCCAGATGTAGATTGAGCTGCTGTGTGTAGGCTGCCATTATTTTATGGCATAACATGGCTGTGGGATTACGTAAGTTTTGTGTCAAGGATAAGGAGACGTTACTTCTAAATGTCCATATTTCTCTGAACGTGATAGCCTGTAATAGTTGCCACCATTTGAAATTTTGGTGAGTGTGTTGGAAAAGAAAAGGTGTTCCTGTCTCAATTCCGCAGATTAGATGCAAGGAGTGTTTTAATTTCTGTATGATGTGTTTGACCTTTGGACACTGACAGAAGGCACGTGAGATAGTCTCAGAGTGTAGGTTGCAGAGAGGACAGATGACTTCAAAAGGTTGTGGGAGGAAATGTAGCCTGATTCGAACCTGGATGCTTCTGATTGTTATTCGGATGAGGATGTCTTTTGGCTTCGGGGGGAGGAGGTCTGATTGTAATGTTTCTTGGAGAAACTTTGAGCTTGGGGGGTTTATGTTCTCCGCCTCCCATTTTTCTTGATAAGGAATTATTGCTTGGGCTCGGGGGAGGAAAGATTGGTAGCGCGTCATTAGTTTTGGTTCCTTGGTGATTTGTATTCTCCAGGATGGTATCATTGTGTCGTTGCAATAGCCAATGAAGTGTCCATCTTCAACATGTACCGGGGTCCAGATGCTTAAGTCATGTATTGGTGTGTCTGGGAAAGGTGTTGGGGCAATTTCTCTGTCAGGTAGAACTGTGAGTGTTGTCATGATATAGCAGTCCTCTTCCTTCTTCATTCGGTAAATGAAACCAGGTGGCTGGTGTGTGTATGAGGTTATGCACCAGTATGTGGACTGTAATGAGTCATCGGAGCATGTACCGTTTATGATGTTTAACCAGTCATGTGGTAAGTTTTTCACGACATTGTCGAGGATACCGGAGTCTTGTCGAGTTTGGGGGTTGTAGAGCTTTGGCACAAAGGAGTTGTCCATTTGTGCCGCTACTTCAGGAAACAAGTGTTTAATCTGTAGTTCCATGTCTAGCAGGAAGTGTTCCCGTTGATCTTGTCCGAAAGGTTTGCCGTTTGACTTTCGTATGAAGCGGTTGTATGCTACGTATTCTTCTAGAATTTCTGCTTTTAGTCTTCTTGGCGGTAGGATTGTTGGTTCAGTTTTCAAGAAACAGCGTAGGATCTCCGTCCATCTTGGGTTCGGAAGAGATTTATGTTTGAGGATTGCCGGGTCAGAAAGGAAGAAATGGCCCTTTTTAGGAAAACAGTTTGTGTGACAAGCTACTTTTTTCCACATATCTTGCGATGGAGTTAGGAATTTGTGTGCTCGAAGTGCACACTGTGCGTGAATGATGAATTGAGGCCAGGGTATGCCTAGGCCTCCATGTTGGATTGGAAGGATTGCCAGTTGTTTATTAATGAAGCGGAGTTTACCATCCTGTTTGGACGCAGATAGGAAGTTGAGAATGGTGTGCTCTATGTCCTTTAAGATTTCAGAAGCCGGTGGGCATATTTCTGAATGATAAAGGAATCTCGGGACCAAATAGTGTCTTATGATTGCGAGCTTGGTTTCGACTGTGAAGTGAAATCTGCGCCACAGTACCGCCGACTCATAGAGTTGTTTTGCTAGTTTAGACCACATTGTCGTACTGTTAATGTCATGATCAAGGTTGAGACCTAGCACCCGTTGTGGTTCAGTGGTTACTTGGTAGGTTTCCGTTTGTGGGGTCGTTGAGTGTGGGCCTGCCGGAAAGAGTAGTGTTTTCCCCGCGTTTGCTTTTAGGCCGGTGAGAGGGGCGCTGAGATCAAGGATTTGTATTGCTTTATTTAGGTTAGCTTGATCTTTTACTACAACTGTTGTGTCGTCTGCGTATGCTCCAAAGGCTGGGCGTTCGGGAAAGGAAGCGATTGGCTTATCTATGAAGGTTTTGAAGTATTGGTTTAAGGGTTTCATTGCGATAATGAAGAGGAGAGGAGCGATGGGGCATCCTTGTCTGACTCCTGTTTCTGTGATGATGTGTTCTGATTTGTGACCGTTGATAGGAAAGCTTATTTTAGTGTTTAGTAACGTCGATTGAATCCAACTGATAAACAGAGAGGGGAAGCCCATTCTAGCCATTGTTACATAAAGGTGAGGACGCAACAGGGTGTCGTATGCCTTCTCAAAGTCTGCTAGCACAAAGGTTAGATCTTGCTTGGTATGGGAGGACCAATGATGTAGGTCGAAGATGCATGAAAGGGTGTCTTTGATCTTCCGGCCATGTACAAATCCAGTTTGTTCCGGGCTTATGATGCATGGTAGCACCTTTCTGAGTCTATTAGCAAGAACTTTAGCCAGGATTTTGTAGACCGTGTCTAGGAGTGAGATTGGTCGATAATTCCGTATGTCGGTTGGATCACCCTTTTTGAAGAGAAGACATGTGACCGAGTTTGTAAATCGCGGGTATTTGTGGGGGTTTTGAAGGAAATCGTGGAATGTTTGCACTAATAGTTTCGTGATGTTTTTGGGTTCGGCTTGGTAGAATTCCGCAGGAAGCCCGTCTGGACCTGGAGCTTTCCTTTTAGGGAGGTTTCGAATGCAATATGCGATTTCCTCCTCTGATAGCGGTGATATCAGCATTTGCATAAGTGATGCCGGTACTTGCGCGAGAGGTGGTATAGCAGGTTTATCACCTTGATTTTGTGGGGTTTTATAAAGCCCGGTGTAAAAGGTTGTAATCACTTCTTTTTTGAGTTTGGGGTCCATTGTAACCGTCCCATCTTTTGTCTTGAGTGCTGCAATTGTGACTGCCCGTTTTCTAGCTTTGATATGGCTTGTGAGTAAAGCTGATGCATGGCCGATGTTGTCGATGTATGTCTGTTGTGCGATGGTTTGTTTGTGTTGGTGATCGGACATGACGTATTTGTCGAGTGAAGACTCGAATTTTTGTAGGTCACTTTTCAGTTTCGCGTTGTGAGGGTCCGTGCAAAGGGCTTGTTTGATCTTTTCGATTTTAGTATTGAGGTCTTTTATTGTTTTAAGTTTTCGTTTTTGTTCTTCCGCTGCATAGTTTTTGAAGGCTTTTTGTACTTTGTGCACATACGTTTCCCAGTTATGATCTGTGATAGATTGTAACATTTTTTGACCATGTGGTCTGTACAGCAGAGAGGTGTTCATCCTCCATATGCCACGACCAGCCGCGTTGTCTGATTTGATTTTGAGTTTGATTCCTGCAGCTGCTATGTGATCAGAGAGTGTGCTGTGTAAACCGACATGGAAAGCTTCAGCTATGGAGCTGTTTATTTTGTCGTGGTGGTATATGTTGTCGATTCTGGATGATGTTTTGTGGGCTGTTGAGTGGAAGGTGTAAACCACGTCAAGGGGTTTCAGTGTTCGGAAGCTGTCATGTAGGTTATGAACCGTTCCTAATGTTGTTAGGTGAGCGGAGTCTTTTGGTAGCTCCTGAGGGAATCTGTCGATCGAGTAGCATGTTGTATTAAAATCTCCCATGAGAAGGTCAGTGGGGTGCTCAGTGAGGAATTGATCAAGGGATTTAAGGAAGCCCTTTCGGTGCTTTATTTGCGGTGGGGCATAGATCGAGGTTATAACCAGTCTCATGTCGCAGATTTGAAAGACGTCCTGGCATATCCTATTGTTTCCGGTGCTTATTGATTCAGTGTGTACGACGCTAGAGTTGTCCTTCTTGTGAAGAAGGCATATGCCGCCTGTGTGGGTGGATTCTGAGAGGGCGTATGTGATATTCCAACCTAACTGTTTCCGAAGTCTTTCGATCTTGCTTTCGGTGTCGATGTGTGTGTCGATTAAGACGCAAATAGTTGGTTTGTGTAGTTCTAGGAAGTTTATGAGGAATGGAATTTTTCCGGGTTTGACAATGCCGTTGGTGTTCAGGCATAGGATGGTCAGATTCTGTTCCTTTGGGGTGATTGAAGGGATGTCATTAGCCGTGGTCGTTCTTGTCTTTTTCTGAGATTGGTGCTCTAGTTCCGATGTTGATACGCGTTTTTTAAACAGCCTTATTGGTGTAGGGTTCCCTGTTTTGCTGCGTTTGTTGGTGTTGTTGCGGATATCTGTCGGTTGTCTTTGTCGTTTGTTGTTTACTCCGGTTGGACTAGGTTGGTGTCTAGTGTTGCTACACTGGGAGGAAAAGGTGAAAGGGGTATTTGGTATGCGGGGTGAGTCTTTTTGTGGCTTATGCTTCGAAGGTGTTATGTGTGGTAGGTTGATGCTTGGGGTTGGTTCATTGTGGCTCACATGCGACTGCGGATGGTTGTTGTTGATGCGAGTGACTGGGAGTGCATGTCTAGGGAGTGCTGGGTATGCTGGGGTCTGAAAAGAAGGTGTGTGCCGGAAGTACTTTTGTATTGCGGGTGAAACTTGGTGTGATGACCCGAATTCTGCTGATTGTGATGGGGTATGGTCAGTGAGGTATGATTTTCCTGGAGAGACGAGTAGAAGGAGGTGGCCGAGAGTGATGATGATGGCGAAAGCAACGTTTGTGGTAGGAAGTTTAGCTGTCACAATAGTGGTGCAGGTGTGGAATGTGTGTGTGGGGGCAGAGTTATGATGAGGTGGACCCGATGGTCTGTTTGTGTTGACTTGACTTGTGCAGCATGGGGTATTTCCTTTCCCTTGTAGAGTCACATGGGGAGAGAGATGAGTGTTTACACAGGTTGTTGCATGCTTGTCCTCATAGCATGTATAAGAGTTGGTGGTGTGCACTGTTTGTTGGTTATTTGTGGTTGGTTTTTTTCCTTTGTTGCTTGTGTTGGGTGCCTGGAATGTGTATGTGAGGTCCAACTTTGCCATTGAGAAGAGCCTGATCTTCCTTCTTGCTGTGCTAATGTATGAATGTAAACAGATTGAAGCATGTAATATCGGGGCTAGTAATCTGGCTAGCCAATGGTTATTCGGTGTGTGGTTATGTGTTCCTTCCGACTCCTCTTGTTCAATCTTGTGACTGTGGTCCTTCTTTGTTCCTGTACTCGAGGAAAGAGATGACCGTAGGTGGTGATTAATGGACAGGGATTGGAATTTGTGGTATGGGATGAAAGGAAGTTGCCACAGTATGTACTTCTTCCTGGTGTTGCTTTTTCTTTTGGGGTAGTGTTTGGTGGGGTTCCTTGTGGTGAAGGTTAATGGGACTGATATCAGATGGAGAGACATAGCTTTTCCAATATGTGTGGTGTTTGAAAGAGGGAGAGAGTTTTTATTTTGGAAAAGAGGATACTGAGGGGGTAGCGGAGATTGTGGGTAGAGTATGACTGACTTGAAAATCTGATTGATCTTTGTTCCAAACAGAGCGGACCGGAGGAGCATGCCAAAGTTACCGTATCTTGTCAGATGATTGTCATAACAGCTTTGTGCTGGTGCACTTATTAAGCACGTGTCCTGCTGAAAATGGGCTGCACAGCAGCTTATTGACCTACTACTAGTAGAAGGGGACTGGGCCGAGCAGATGCCATGTAGGCCGTTTCTTGCTGAGGAGCTATGTTCTGCGAGGGAGAGAGGCAGAGGCAGTGGTGGGCCTTCCCAAGTTTTGGTGGTGATATGTTGAAGGGTCGGTCTTTCACTTGCCGGTATGCTTCGTTTCTTCCTCCAGACATCAGACCTCGCATTCCTGCATGAAAAGGAGAGATTTTTAGTTATGTCGTGGGGGTGTGTGAGATGTTGGGATCGAGCAGGGCCACTTGCATTCAGAGCTCGAACTTCTTCTTGAGGACGTCCAGGTCCGAGTTGAGATTGACAATGAGCTTGTCCTGAGAAGGGTTCTTCTTGTAGTTCAGGCGAGCCTCTCCATGAGTTTTTGTCATAGCATGCTTGTGCAGCACATCGAGAGAACGGCCCTTGAAGTAGCGGCAGGCTAGGTAGTTGCACACGAAAAACTCTGAGACTTTGCCAGCATTGGAGAAAATGAACCCTCTGTCTGCCTCCCAGACAAGAGAGTAGTATGTAGTTCCAATATGACGCTCTGCACAGGGATGCCAAAGGGTTAAAATATCGACAGGTGTCGGCCGGGTATGGGTCAGGGGATGTGTTCTTACCATTCTGGCGATGGACGTCAGAGATGGTGCGTGCGTTGTGAATCGGGTGCGAGCGTGTCACGGGGAAAAGGCCGTGGTAACAAGTGTGGTGGTTGTTGTTACAATACTCGCAGATGAGACCACTGAAATTCAGAATGATTTCCTTCGGGTGTCTTGGGATCGTGAAGACAGGCGTCACTTCCTTGAAGGTGAAGTCGTCGTAGTGGGCGATCGGGATGCCCATGATGGTGTTTGTTGTCTGTCCAGTGAGGGGGTGGACGTAACGGTGGAGATACAGGATCTGCTCCAAAGGTGCTTTGAGCTTACCCTTCTGTCTCTCAACAGTCAGAATGCGACGAATGTCAGTTTCCCCAAAGACTGTTGGCAGTCCGCGGATGGCCAGTGTAGGGTCATCCGGGTTGCAGAGCTTGTGGGCTTCAAATTCAGGGCATGCGGCCTTCGTGATGATAACTTCAACCTTGCCATCAAAATCTGTGTCCATAACTAGCATTAAAGTCAAAAGACGTGTGGGATAGTGGATGGGGTTCAAGATAGGAAGCTTGAGGGGCTTACCAGCAGGTGAGTAGTGGAGTGGTGACAGCGCGACTGCAAGGCCTGCGATGGTGCCTTCATCATCGTCGAATTGGACCGAGTACTTGGCCAGCGAGTTCCTTCCGGGATTAACAGTGTCAGATGCGAAGATGCGTGCTGTCTGGATTGTGGTACGGGGGACCTTATCGGGTTGCTTCTTTTGCAAAAGCTCAATCATGTGGGTAGCTATCTTCTGTCCATAGCTGGCGTGTGCATTATCAAAGATCAAGGTGACAGTTTGTCGGAACATCTTGACGCAATCAGCAAAGTTCAGGTTAGTGTATAAGGTTGTTGCACCACGCTGCTCCGGATCAGCTCCCAAAAGCAGAGCCAGAGCCATTTCCTCATCATCATCAGGGTCCGGGGTAAGGTTCAGATGCTCTGGTTGCACTTCGCCCATGGCCGGCTGACCAGGGGCTTCCGTGGCATTGTTCTCAGCGTCCGCCATCGCGACTTCTTCATTGTTCTGTCCATAGTTACGTTCAAAAGCACCGTCTGAATAGGCACTAGTTCCTGGTGGGATAACAGAAAGGACGTTTTTAGTGTCCTTAAGATCAGAGACAATCAGGTGAGGGGCACTCCAGACCGATAGATAGATCGTACCAGCTGCACCGGCTGACGCGGACTGAACAGCGTTGAGGGCACCCAGTGAAACAGACGTGGCTTGTTGTTGACCGGTTGGTAGCGTCATCGGAGGCGGCGTAGTGTTGACCACGGAGGACGGGTTAACTTGAGTCTTCCCATGAGTAGACGTCGGATCCTTCAGCTGAGGTGTGCTAGAGCCTTGGCCGTTGTTGGGCCGCATCTCCAAAGGTGTTGTCGTGCGTGGTCCTGAAAAAGAGCAGGAGTGGACGGTGGTTGTGACAGGGGAAGAGAGTGTCTGAAACGAAATGAAGAGTATATCCAAGGACAGACCTTCAACTTCGTCTTCTCCTTCAGACAGCAAACATCTCCTCTTGGAAGTGTTGTCAGATTTAGTAGATGGGTTGAAAGCCTTTTCCTTACGAAGTCTGATGGGCTTCCCATCCGCTTTGGTTAGACGGCGATGCTGCTTACCGGTTGTAGCCATGGTTGGGTTGCTCGTTTGAGCGATGGGTGTGCCAGCCGGAGGTTGGTTTTCAATGCCGTCCATGGTAGTTGTGCCTGTGTAGATAGAGAGGGCGGGGTGAGCCACGATGAAACGAGATGGTAGTGATTTCAGGCCAGCTGGGAGTATCATTGGATAGCATTCCTCTCCTTTAAAAGGAGGGAGATTTGATGAGTGGGATAGCGGGTTCTTGCGGCCCAGGGCCAGATAGTACTCCTGGTTGGGGGTCGAAAAATGGGGAGATCTTGGACGCACCTTCTGCCATGATGTCGGGGTCTTGGATCTCGAAATGGTGTCAAGTCTGGAGTTGAAAGGATGCGTAGGATGAAAAGTCAGGAGGAGTTGAGCACTGAAGTAGTGTTGGAAGTGCGGTTCGGCGGCGGGAGTCTCGGTGTCTTTGCTTGTCAGAGGTAACCAACGTCTGTCTGGTTCTGGGCGGCTCTCTTTTTTCCACGGGTTGATTTTTCCGTGTAGCCACTTTTTTTGCCCCTTTTTTTTAGAACCACAGGGTTGACAAGGCGTTGAACGTGATTTGCCCGTTGCGTGCACTCGGTAATTTTGTCTGAAGTGAAAAGCATTGATGAAGCGGATATCTGGGGTCCAAAGGGTCCCTCTCGAACTTCGGATATGCTGCCAGCGTGGCAAATGATGCTCTTGGTCTGAGCATCTCTTCCTTGTATGTGGACGCGTTTCCAATGGCGATGATGGTGCCGTTTGTGGGATGTAGCTCTGAGCTCGTGTCGGTGACCATGGAAGAAATCGTGTTGGGGGAGGGGAACGGTCGATGGGTTCATCGAGCAGTGTGATGTGCGCAAGAAGGTACAGAGTCCACAAAACATGTTTGATTGGAGTCAGCCACCATGTCTGTGCTAAGTTCCTCCATGAAGATGGCCCTGCAGCTTGGCGCCGGAGGTTGTGCGATGTTGGTGGCACGTTGGCAGCACCGGTGTTGAGGTTGGCGTGAGCTGGTGACGGGGCCGGATAGTTGTCAGATGCGATTGATGAGCGTTGGACGGATGATTCCTGCATGGATTTCGGTGTCCACGTCTGCAGCATTACTGTCCTCGTAGCCTTGAGCTCCCGCTCTGCTGCCTTCGAGATCGCCATGATTTGCCAGCTGTGCTCTCCAGGTGGAGGCGGCTGGTGCGGCTGAGGGCGGCTGGTGCGGCTGAGAGCTTTTTCACGGACGCTTTCCACGCCAGAACTGCGCACCATGCAACTTCGCACGCCGAGGGGAAGAACATGTGGAAACCAGGTCACACGGCTAACGTCGTTCCAAGGAGATGAAAAGGGGCGCTCACAACGTTTTTGGGGTTACGTAGTAACCCAATGCAATCGGTTCAGTAGCCAAGATTCTGCGCTGAAGTCAGAAAATCCGCTGCACAAGGACTTCCGCGAGGGTCATTCTGTCTGCGGTCGGCGTTTTTGTCCACTGAAAGCTCATCTCGTATTTTCAAGGTATTTTTTTCTGCACTTCTGTAGCGCCCGGACGACAGGCTCTCTTTATGCGTTTATCTTCTTGTAGAGGCGACTCCTAGTCCGAGAAAAACATGCGAATCGGACAGACTTGGCATAGCAACCAGGTCTTTTAAGCAAATACCATGCATCGCAAGCAAGCACGTGGTTGGACAGACGACTTCTCCTCGAACAAGGGGGGAACGTCGAGCAAAATTCGCTTCCAAGGCAGAAAACATGTTTGAACCCGGCCTCGGTGTATTACTACGTAACCCCGATGCACGCCTGCGTGCAGCCAATGCCACTAGTTTCGGGTCGGAAATGCCTCAGGCGAGAGGGCTACCTCAGCGCCAGAAGACGCCCTAATGTTGAACCCGGCCCCCAAAAATGTGGAGCTATGACCAGACTGGATGCAAATGCAGATGCTTTTGCGAGATAGCCAAGGCTTTGGATAAACTTTTGTTCACTACCAAGCAATTCCATTACGATGAGCGTCATCTCTTTTTCAACTTCTTCACGATTCAAGGTGCTTTAAGGTGAAACACTCTCTTTACAGCGTTTTCGTTCAATTGAGTTCATTGAAAAGGTAAATGAAAATCTCTTAGGCCATATCTATTACCTACTACTAGATTGAGGACATCCTTTGTTAGACTTGCAAACTCAAGTCCAACACCAAGTTACGCTTGATTTGGAAGGAATTGTCAGGCATGGAGCATATACCAAGACACACATTACCTTGCTTAAAGAACTTTCTTCTCAATTCACATGGATTTTAGTTCTAGTGGCCATTTTGTTTTTAAAACTAGATCTGAAGGACAAGGCATATGCTGCCACCATGACGCAAGAACCTCTATGCTTGCGCAATATGGATGGGGTCGCACCATTATTAATGGTCCTTAACAAGCTCTATAACCATAGTTTGTTTTCCAAATTATGCAAACTTCAACGTCAACACCACTACCCATTTGGACCATCCCTTTTGCCACTCCCCCTCCCTCTCGCGTTTGACTCCATTGGCCCTCCTTCCCCTCCCTCTCCTCCCCTCCCCATTAAGCCCCCGTCCCTTCCAAGCTAATCTCACCTGCTCATTTTACCCTTTGTACTTACCTTTCCCCCACAACAACTGTTGGGGTTCGAGCAGCCTTTCCTTTTCCCAACCCCCCCCCCCCCCCTCACATGCTCACCTCTCCCATTTTCTCTTTTCTCATAGTACTTACGTTGTTACTCCAATACGTCGTACTCACTCATCTCACAAGTTTAATGTGACTCTTGATGGGTCCAAAGCCCACTTGTCCCATTACACCCATTGATTGCGATTGATTGGCTACCTAAGTAGGATTCACCTAAATAAACATGATAGCCTTCAGTGAGCCAGGGTAGTGTTACCCCTCTCTGTTAGCACGGACAAAGGTCCTTGGATCTAAATTCTAACCACTTGTTCTTGAACGGTCCGCTCCCCTCAAATGGAGGCATTTCTCCCTTTGTGTTGCCCGTCCTACCCGATATGGGAAAAAGTGGGGAAATAATTGACAGCTTATTGTTGAGTTATCCAAGATAAAGCGCAACACAATCCATCACAAGACTAAACTTTCTAGTGAACTGTTTTTATGCTTGATTCTTTCGCGGTTTGTTCGGTTGAAAACATTTAATCGTCATTTTTTGAGTTCATTTTATATGAACATGTTGAACACCCCTAAAAGGGCATGTTGTCCCTCCATTTTCCATGCATATCAATGAAAAAATTGTTTCAAGCTGTCTAATAACCGTTGTCGACTCGTTCACATTTTAGCATGTCATGACACATCATTAACGGTATCAAACACCATCGTAGCCACTCTCCCATCGTGCTCCCATGTCATTTGTATTAGTCGTTGGATTTGTGCAACAAGTCACTAGTAACAAAGTTTGATCGTACACACAGTCAACTTCGAAGCATGGGTCACCTACACGTGCCCTACTGCTTCGACACCCATTTGGCCGTCCAAACAAGCTTGTTAGAGGAGCCGTTGACAATACTAATTGTCCTTAATGAGTGCTCCGGTGATGGTCATCATGTCACAGAAAGCACCACTTTCTCTTCCTTCTACTATCCCTTATATCATTTCCGTTATCTGATCCCTGTCTTGTATGATCATGGATCACCCCACTTCATGCAAAGCTCCATCGTGCACGTGCAACTACACACTGGAGTTGGGTAATGTGTCTCTACACAAACAAAAACACCATGGACAAGCTGGCTAACCATCCTTCCCTTGATTTAGGGCCCATGCGATGTCTACAGATTAGTGCTAAGAAGGGAATGGGTGTAGGAATTCTCATCAGAGGACAAGCATTGTAAAGGCCTGTTCTTGATACCAAAATTATAGCGCAAAAGAGGGAGTCCTTCCTCTTGAAACCTTCGATATCTGGCGGATCCATCAATAACAATGAAAGAAGAAGCAATTGACCTTGGCCAACTCAATGAGAAAATCATGGATAGGGTGGGCTTGGCAATTCATGATGTCTTAGTGGACGCCTCTTCATTGTTCAACATCCAACTCCTACACGTATGGTCGCTTTAACAATTGCTTTTGTAGTGACCACGTTAAACTTATCTTCAACATGATAAACATGTGGTGGAAGGTGAACGCTTTTGTTCCACATTTTTTGAAACAATTGTTCGAACTTATGACAGTTGGTGTATGTTTGATTGCCTTGTGGTAAAAACTGTCCATGACTTACTTTTTTATTGTAACATTTCCATGCCCGGTAAAAAAAAGACATTTACTTCCTTCAATGTTGATGTATGGTTTACACATATGAATAAAAGAAACTTCAAGGATGGTTCTTGGGCCAATGCAAGTTGAGGGAAGAAAAGTAAGCCTTCTTCGAGGAAAATCACGGAAGATTGACTGGAGCCCCTGTGAAAGGCGATGTACTCAACTTTAATTGTTGCGCGATCAAATGTTGCATGATATTGCACGCGCTAGATTATGTGGAGTGCATGAGTTTGTAATGATTATCACATGGGTGTATATGTTCACTCAAAAGTAGTAGGATGCTGATGGAGCCTTCCAGCAACAAGCACATAGAAAGTGCGTGCGACTCCCGAGTAATGAATTCTCACCATAATTGTTCGTGTCTCACCATGGCTACTTTGAATGTGATTCTATTTGGTATACCATCAGATGTTAGACAAGAAGCTGGCCAAGAAGTTGATCGCATGTAGTTCATGCATGCAGTGGACCACACCTATGCATCCTGCGGAGCAAATGAAGTTTGCATGTGACATGAATGGCACAATACTCTCGTTGCAGCTTGTTTCTTGTGGAAAGGCTATAAATTGCCTGCCATGTAGAGAGAAGACCTCTATTGCCTGCAATACAGTGAGGAGGCCACGGCATTGATCCATGCTAGATAGAAATAAACTCTCCCATATATATACAAGGGAAATGAGCACATGGCACATAATTGGTTCTGTAGATGCATTGCTTGTACTACCGTACAACTTTCACGGCAATAGCTGTACGTGTGATGGAGGCACATCACCTCCTACACCTGGATTCTTGATGTCCGTAGTGTATTCTGACATGTGATGAGTGACTCCACATAAATCCGTCTCCATAGACATGTACACTATGTACATCCATGCTAGATGTGCCTCCCAAGCATAGCATGTGGATGTATCCGTCAATTTTAAACAAGCCAAAGGAACTGGATTTGGTATGGGACAAAAAGAACTTAAAAGGAAAGGATGGAGCATGCATCGTAGTTTGCATAATTTGAAGGAGGAAATGTGTGGGTGCTTTTGCGATGCACGTGTGTATGTTCATGCACACGAGCACATAGTGAAATTGTGTAGGAGGACAAAAACATAGCCAAAACGATTGCCCAATTATTTTGGCTAATTTCTTGTTGTTCTGTTGATTTCTTCACACATTGATCTTTACTTCCTCATTTGTGGCTTGCACTTGCTATCAAGAAATCCCGTACGCAAAATGGATATCATGCTCAAACAAATTTCATGCATAACATCTAAACTATTTTCATTGCCAATATATGTGAGATTAGTTTTTGAAGTGGATGAGAAAATGAGCAAAGATTTTTTATCTTGGATCTGTAAGACCTTGGTGGAAGAATGATAATTATAAAAGTACAATGTAGAGTCATTTAGATGATTCCTCTACAGGATAATGTTTTGGTTCTTTTAAAATGATTGAAAGAATAACATTGAGTTAACTGGGTACTTGGATGTGCTCTTCAATCGCATGCCACCATAGGCCTAGCTTCCAACAAAACTCCAGATGATGGTCTAGCTCATTGCACAGGTTGCTATCAAATTCCACGAGCCCGAAGTCCCCTATTGCAGTGGTGCATGCAGATTTGATAGGACTCATGCAGTACCTTGTGTCAATATGGATAGACCAAATGAGTTTGGCAGGTTCAAGTGGGGCTTTCGGATTCAAACCAACGGGAAGATGTCCAACAAGATGTTTGGAGTGGTTACTACTCGTTGACCATCAGATAAGTGCAAGTTGTTGCAAGCTGCGATCTGGAGGAGGAGGTGCAGTTCTGGGTGTTTTGACTGCAGAACCCAAAGAAAAAGGAGTCAAGAACGAGTATATTCAACTTACACACCAAAATAGTATGGGATGGTGGAGAGATGCCATGTGGCACTGGGCAATGCACTGTAAACCCTGTTAACTGAGTCTAATTCACTATATAGGTTAAGCGATGAGCTTTCAAGTATGTCACCAGGGTGTGGAATCATGTCCCACGAAGTCCATTGTCGAATTCATTCACACCTTGGGAATGATAATTCAAGGAAACGCTGATCTTTGGCCAGCTAGGGTATGGGAAACAATGGCATAGCCACGGTGAGTCATGGTGTGCATTTGTAGGAGTCTCTCACGCCTTCAAGCTATAGAGCTCTCATAAATGAAATGGACGATATAGGAACATTACAAGAGGAGGCCACAAGGTCATCCAAAAGGCACCAGGACATCAGAGGTTACATGTGCCACCAAGAGGCAACGTGGCTATGAGAGGTCTAGTTGCCTAGGAAAACAACCAAGTCTCCACCTATGCCAGAGTCAACCACATGGAACACCAAACCTGACTAAGCCCTACGATATTGCCCTCCTCTTGCTACTTTCTTCGCCTGTACCCGACATCCCCCATCTCTCTCTCTCTCTCTCTCTCTCTCTCTCCCTCTCTCTCTCTCTCTCTCTCTCTCTCTCT